>JAVJIF010002349.1:0-246875 GCA_038442645.1 Agave tequilana | reverse complement strand
TTGATAACCAAGAGTAAACACCACCTAATCCTCATCAGCACAATCACACTTCAGCATCCACCTCATCTAATCCCACTCCTCCTAAATTTGATGAATCTAAAAAGATAAGTCAACCAGTCATGTGCACCAGCCTATAGCACCATTTCCTAATAGGCTGAAAAATAACCAAATCCACACATGGATAAGATAATTAAGATCTTTAATTAAGTGAAGATAAATGTGCCCCTTCTTGAAGCCATCCAACAAGTCCCATCTTATGCTAAGTTTCTTAAGGACATGTGCACCAAGAAGAAAGACTAATGTACCAAAAAAGGTCTTCTTAGTCACTAACACAGTTAGCTACTATCGGTCTGATCCCTGTCATGTACAAGGATCCAGGTAGTCCAACCATTGCCTGCACAATAGGACAAGCCAAGATTAGTCATGCATTTCTTGACTTGGGGGCAAGTATCAACTTGCTTCCATTCTCAGTTTATCAACAACTCGGGTTGGGCGATCTTAGTCCAACTCGAGTCACTATCCAACTGGCTGACCGTTCAGTGAAAGTTCCAAAAGGGAGATTAATGATGTCCTTATCCGGGTTGGAGAGTTTATTTACCCTGTTGATTTCATAGTTCTTGAGACACAACCTGTGTCTAACTCCAATCATAGGGCTCAAACTCCTGTTATCCTAGGGTGACAATTCCTTACTACTGTCAATACCATCATCAATTGTAGGAATGAATCTGTGAGGTTAACTTTTGGGAACATGACTAGAGAAGTCAATATCTTCAACCTAGAAAAATAACCTCGTAAGATAAGAGATCAAACATTTGAGGTAAACTTTGTTGAAAACAATTGTGATAAAGAGAGTGAAGAATTAGAAGATGAGTCGCTGTTTCTTAATGAATTATTAAAAATGAATGTTATTATCTTGATATCAAAGATCCTAATGTTAGAGTACCCTTTAAAAGGGGAAAATTGATTTGAATATCTTCACTTTCGATGAGCCAAGCAATAATGTATCGCATGAGGATATAATTCAAGAACCTCCGATTGACATACTCTTTGAAAACCTCTTCGAAGAAACTCATGTGTTTGGATGAACCACTAGGGATCTTTGGTTAATTGCACATCTCTAGGGGAAAGTGACCTAAGTTTTGAGGAGATATATGGAACTGAGTTAGAATTCTTAGGCATTCATAATGAAGAAGTCCAAATGAGAAGGGTGGTGGTGACAAATTTTTGAATAATGATTGTATCAATATGAGGAAGAAACACCTAAAGAAGGTGAGACTTGGGAGGCAGAAAGCTAAAATGACAAAACTTTGGCCTCCCCACTATGCCCTATAAAGAGGACCCATTGGAATGATGGGAAGAGAGCTAGAGGAATAAGACCGAAAAAGATCTAGGTGTGAGAGAAACTTAATGTTGTACATATTTCTGTATAATATATGCACCTCTTTTACATTTCATTTCATGCATGTATACATTTCTTTCATACATTGGGGACAATGCATGAGATAAGTGTGGGGAAGGGTTCTAACATGATGACTACTATAACTTGAAAAAAAAAATTTGTATATATATATAACTTGAAAAAAAACTTTTTGAAAGGTTAGAACAATATTTTGATATATTTTTTGTAAGAAATTAAGTCAATTTTAAGGAATAGGAAAATCATAATTAGGATTTCTTATACTTGGTCAAAGTCAGATAACTTGTTTGATGTTTAAGGTTAGGAAGAAAATTTGTGAAAGTAATTTAGTCTTGATATTTACCTTGATGAAATATGCACTAAATACACTTACACACTTAGGGTTTAAAAACAAACACTCTTATGCCTTATAAAAAAATATATTATGAAAAAAATATAAACAAATCTAATTGTTGATTAGCTAGGTGCTTTGGCCTAAGCAAGCCTTGGTATTTATGCATAAGATAATTAGATAAGTTTGAAAAAAATGTATATATATAAATCTTCTGATTAAGCTGGTAATTTATGCCTCATGAAGCATAAGTATTCACGCCTAAAAGGGGTACATTTCATAAATAAAAACCTTGGTTTCGTGGCCTTGTCTGCTCGAGTGTTTAAGTCCTTAGGGGTGTTTTCTCACCTGGTGCCCTAAAACTATCCAGTTTGGGTGTCACCGATTGAAGGCTCGTTACATGGGCAGATTAGAAAGCCTAATGAAATCGAGGAATAAATCCACCAAAAATATATAAAAATAAGGCATAGGAGTTGATGTTAAAGAACCCATAGTCAACTCCACAGTCACGGTGGTGCATACGACTCAGGGTAAATTAATAGACTAGAAGAGAAAAATAATTTGACTTCTTACTTTGATTGATGACATGTTTTTGAATAGAGACTAAGTTTAGGATTGAAAATTTTGATATTCCTATAACTTATAGATTACTTAAACTCTCTCAAATATACTTCAAATACTTTCTTCTTTAAAAATACTTTTCAAAATACTAACTTTTTTCTCTTTCTTTATGGATTTTGTGGGTGCAATCCACTGAAAACCCTCACGAGACAAAACTCGTCCTCTAGAGGTAACCTAGAGGTTTAACTGCTTGTTGCACATGCTCAGTGCAATCGAGTGACTTGCAAAAGTGGTCTAATAATTGATTAGAATTAGTCTGATGTTTTGCTCGAGGGCGAGCAAAAGATAAGTGTGGGGGTGTGATTAGTCACATATGTTGCATATACATTGTCACCTTATCATACTTTTTAGCTAATAAATCCTATTAATAAGTCCTTTTCTTCTTTGTTTAATGTAGGCCCAAGTGCTAAAAGAAAGAAAGAGAAACAAGCCCAAAAGCCCACCAAATTCTGATTTAATTTAAAATAAATTCGAAATGAAGGAATCAGGGCAAAATCTTGGCATATCAAGAGGTTGAGAAGAGTCCTCCCTGAATCAAGCGGTTGAAGCCACACAATCAAAATCTGTTTCGTCAACTTTTAGAGTAGAAACAAGAAAACCAGCAGAAGAAATGGGCAAATCATCAAACCAGTGTTCTCCACCAATTGGGTGTGGCCAAATGGCCACACCAGGGTCGCGAAAACGCGGCCCTAGCCGCGTTTCTGCGGCCAAGTGGAGTCAGTTGGGGGAGCGTTTGCTCCCCAATCTTCCGGGGATTCCCCCTATTGGTTTTTTCCTATAAATACCAGTTTCAACAAAGCAAATGTCAGCGAAGACTCAGATTAGAATTTTTATTTATTTTCTAAGAATTTAGGCTCTTTGTTAGCTAGCACAAAAGTTGTATTCTTATTTTTTAATTTGTAGTCCAGTGTCAATACTTTGAGAGAGAGGAATTGAGTGCTTGACTTGAAGATTGAAGTGACATCAGTACAAGAATCGAGCTGCTTTTTCTTCCACTCATATTACGGTATGGCTTGCATTATTTATTTGCTTTCTTCTTTGTTTTCCATGAGTAACTAAAATGGTTTTCTGGGCTCACTATTGTAACTCTTTCTAGTTCTTCTTCTCTTCTGGTTTTAAAGAAAAAAGACCCAATGAATCATTTGCATGCCTTACTTAAAGCCTTTCTTTTTTAAAGTGTTCTTGAAGGCACATGAAGATGGGTTTGGATTGTTAAACTCTTACTTCTTTCATGAACGGTTCTTGAACTGTTTTTACTTCATTCTTGCTTCTTCGCGCTTGATGATTTAATATTCGATTCTAAACGATTTTTCAAAGAAAAGAGTGAACTCTTCCAACCATCTTATGTGCTTTACTTCAAACTTTCTAAAAATCAATTTTAAGTTCTGCCTATGATCAATTTGAGGCACTTAGGATTTCAATAGAAGAATGAACAATTGAGTAGTGGGATAGTAAGCTCAGATTTTCTTCCTTATTATAATCAACAAAACAATTTTTGAGCTTTTTAAATCACCTTCTCCAAAGTCTTTTCTAAAGTTGCAATTTCTCTTTTAATCATCTCTTTCTTTCCATTCTCTTTTCATTAAAAAATGAACACAATTCTTTGTTTTTTAAACGATTCACCGAAAAGCTTCCATCGCATTCCTCCTCGTGGACACGACCCGTTAGGCACAAGCTACATGGTAAATTCTTAAACTCTTTGATTGCTCTTTCATTTTAGCAATCAGTTTGCGTTTGATCTTCTACCTCTTAACTCTCTACTATTTATAGCTTGCATTGCATTGGTTGCTTATATTCATATGCTTGATATTGTATGTGTACCCACACTTGTGTTCAATCAAGAGTGCTATTGAAACACCTCAACTCTTAATTTAGATAAATCACGTGGAGAAGTTTTAGAACCCTTCATGGGGAATTCGGCTTTGCTCTTGGTTACACTATATGTATTTGCAATTAAGTCTTTAATTCTGCATCATTTGTCTCTAGATTAGCACTACACCTATTCATTTCCTCTCTAGGTGTACCTTCAATTGGTATCAGAGCCAACGCTCCTGATATTCGGTTTAACCACCTACGAGTGTGATCCTTGGATTGTTAATCTACCTCAATTGCTTGCACATATACTTTCTTACATTCATGGATTATCTTTCACCAACTATGTATAATGTCTCTAACATTAATATATGGATGTTTAAGATGAGTGCATACTTTAAAGCCCTAGGTTTGTATGTTTATCTTGTCACTACCAGGAATCCTATTTTGATAATAACAAGTATCTAGAGGCTAATGCACAAGCCATGGTAGCACTTAAGCACACATTAAGTAAAGAACATTTTTCTTTGATTTCTCATTGTGATTTTTCTTTTGCAGTGTGGAACACATTAACCTCTCTCAAGAAACAAGCTCAACACATGATGGAAAGAGAATCTAGTGGGGATGAGTCCAACCAAGCTTGCTACATGGTCTAAGGAAATGACTCCCTTGAGGTAATTCAGATACTCAACTAGATGATAGTGCTAGCTCTTCTAATGATCATGATGGAATGGATACGCATGCTTTAAATGAAGAGCTTTCCTTGGTTTGTGAAAACTTACTTTTAAAATACAACTTTTGAAAAGTAAGAGTTTTGAATTAAAAGAAGAAATAAAATTTTATTTTCAAAACTTAATAGAGGGTTGAGGTTTCAAATAACATGGATTCATTGAAAACCCAACTCGATCTTGTTTTAAAAGGAAAAAGATTTTGAAAATAAAATAATTTAGATCTTGTTTTGGAAAATAATGGTCTTTTGTCTTCAAACCTTGATTTTGTTTTAAAAGAGAATAATTCTTTGAAAAACAAAATTGCTTTGATTTCAAAAGAATTAAATTTTATTTCTTTAGAGAATATTTCATTGAAAAATGATTTTGATTCTCATGTTTGTCATGCTTCACTTGCATGTTCCATGATTGTACAAAACAGAGTACAGATAATATGAAAAGTGTATGTGATTGATTTTAACTCTGAATCTTTACAATTTAACCGCTATAATAAGAACTAAATGGGTTGAATCTCAGGGAGAGATGCGATGGTAGCTTTTTGGTAATATTATCTTCCTATTATCTTCTCTGTTTAAAAACGTGAAAAAGAAAGATGAATTGTATGTGGATAAAGAATTAATTTAAAAAAAAAGGATCACACACTTACTAATAATTAACCACCATACATGCTAATGCTAGATAGATAATTACTTTACTTCAAATTCCAAGCATGATATTCTACCATAAAATAAAGCAAGATACATATGATAAAAACTAGGTTATGATTTGAAATAACATCATCCAAGTTTTAACGTTACAATATCAAGGTTGTTAATCAAGTATAAAGTAAAAAAAAATCATTAGAAAGTATTTAGCAAATTTTATCCCTATTTTAAATAACACTAATCAAAGTTTAACATTAAAATATCAAGAATTTCATCAAGCATAGATTAAGAAAAATAGTTAAGAAGTATAAGCAAATATTTGACCTAGTTGCTTATCCTAATGAGTCTTCAAGAATAAAAATTAGAGTGGGCATGCATATGATTTAATCTGGTTATCTACTAGACATTAGATGTGATGGTGGTGATGTCTTAACAAGTCATGAGAAAATCTAACTACTTATGATAAACATGACAAGCAAAGAAAGTAAGAAATAAAATAAGAAAAAGCAAAAATAAAGTAAATAACAAAAGAGATATGAAATAATGGAAGCAACTTGTATTGATCTGTCACCTAGAATTACAATGGCCTCTTCTTCTCACAAATCTTGAATTAGAAGTAGAAATAGAATCTAAAAATTACAAAAAAAATTTGAAAAAGAAAAGAAAACTCCTAAATTATGATCTCTAATGTTTGATAATGAAGATTTCAGCTCTTTAAATAGGTCTAAAATCTAATCACAATAGGATACAAATTAGAAGGTTTTCTAATTCAATAGGAAATTCAGTCCTACAGCAAGTCGGCGTCATGTTTGCTAAATATGACTCATCAGACGGCTGAAGTTGATAGTGTGATAAATAAAAGAATTGTAGTCCTTCAAGTCTTCTTTTTGTAGCATTTTGAATCATTAGATTTGAATATTTGTAGCAAATGTTATGATATGAATACTAAAACGTGTACAGTCTGAATTTGAGTCTGAATTGATTTTGAGCTCCATTTAATTTGAATTATCCTCCTTATTCCTTATAGAATTAGCTTTATCTCATTCATCTTCAAGGACTTTATTTTCTTATTGTGAACTTGAATTTGGGAGATGAAGAATAATTCTTTCCTCCTTTGAATTCAATTTAATTTAAAATTCAACTTTAGATAGGATTAGGGATAAAATGAAGCTTCTTGTATCTTTATCCTCTCATTTAAGTAACTACATATCATAATCAAAAAGGGGTTAATAGCATTAATTAATAAAGAAATGGTCAAGGATATATGTGTAAAAGTGATGATAAAAATGCAATTTTGGAGTACAATCCCTCCACATCTTCTTCAAGCTTTGATAATGATATTTGCATGTTAAAGAAGAGTGTAGATTATTTGGGCTCCATTTTGAGCCAATGTGCCATAGACCAATAGAGATTGTAATGCATGTTTCATAAGAAACATGCTCCACATATTTATGCACATTCATCATGACATACACATGCTTCTTATGTTCACACACATGACACCACGTATGCTAATGTGTACACTTGTCATATTGTGAACGTACGGGCCATCTTGCAAAAGAAATTTATGATAGAATACATGCTTTAAATTTTGCAAAGAAAATGTTTGAGTTAGGAAAGGTGCTAACCCTATAAACCCAAGAAAGTTTGGGTACCAAAATTCATCTCTATTTCACTTGATGTAGTATGGGCTCTCACAAGACGTGAGAGTATGAGTGCCTTGATGGTGGATGCGTTTCGAGCTAAATGATCATATTTATGGATACATCACTTTCAAGAGAGATTAGGTGAACAACCACCATGGTTTGGAGGCCTAGAACTAATTCAATTGGTTTTGGTAACTATCTCTAATCTTAGTTTTTATTTACATGCTTTCTTTTCATTGATTGTAAGCATTGTATTGGCTTTCATGTTCATTATGTTTAAATGCAATGTTTATTAGACTTGTGATATACATAGGTAGTATTTGAGATACACCCCATGTTTATATAGATTCATATTTTTGTGTTCTCACTATTATTTAGTTATGTATGCATATCCTTGTTGTAATTGCGCTTGCATTTACACTAATGATTTCATTTGTTTTTCAGTCATGATTTGGTGCTTTCTGCTTCATGTTTTGATTAGATGTTTGGATATAGCTTTCATTAAAACTTGTATTTATACTTATACAATTAGTGAGTTATACTTGATTATTATATTTGAGTACTTCATTACTCATTTGTGCTCATTACACGTATTTGTATGACTTAGTTTTGATGATTCTTACATTTACACTTGTATTCTATATTTTTGTATATGTTTATGTGTTTAGCTTCATGTATATGTAAATTTAGTCAAACTATTAGATATATATGTTCTATCCTTGAGTCACTTGCCTCCATGCAATATTCTATTATGGACTCAATTTATATTTGGGATAAATATGTATGCTTTAGTTTTGACAAAACATACATATGTCTTAAAGTTTGTTCTATTTGGTTTTTTTTAGCTTCATTGTTTTATCGTCATGTATATGTTTCTTATATAATCTTTGTGCACTCTATATTATTTGTTTACTCATGATCTTGATTCATGAGAATCTTTGTGCTTCGTAGCTCGTTGAGGTCAATAATCGTGTATTTAGTATATTTTCATGAGAAATATTTATATTTTTATTCCTTATTTGAAGGATTTCATACTAGTTTTAAAATTTTCTTAAAACTAGTTTCGTATTCTTTAATTGATAGGTTCTCAAACTATGTTAAATATTCTCAAATTATATTTTTGAAAACCTCAACCTTCAAAGGGAGGTATATATGAGTTATACACATGATTCTTTGGCTATATCATTTTGTATACTCATGTTTTCTACATATGTATGCATCATATCTCAAATTGGTATTTAAATAGATCATACATACATATATATGATTTTTTGTGCTAAGTTTTACATTATTTATATATATGTTTATAGCACAAATTGTTTTCATGCTAAGCTTGATTTATGTTCTTAATGATCATTGGTATTTTTACAAGCTTATGCATTAATTTTATTGGTATTGCAAAAAGGGGAGAATTATTCTTGTTTTATCTTTCAATTATACTTACCTTCAATTGGTATATATTTATTTTCAATTGGTATCTTACTCCCACTTTTTTTGAAGAAAAATATTTTTTTTGAAAAATGCTAACATTTTTAATATTGGTATCAATATCCTTCAATTGGTATTATTTTCAAATTGGTATCTATATTGCAAAATGATTTTAGTATTTACCTAAAAAAATGGTTTGAAAATTTTACTTTCAATTATATCATTTCTTTTTATTGGCATCAATTAGTAAAAAGATTATTTTTCTTCAATTGGTATCAATTGGTTTTTTTTTTCAAATTGATAGCTTTTAGATATCAAAATTTGTTTTGATTTGTATTGCTTATTTGTTTCTTTTTCAAACACTTTGTTTTACTCACATACTTGAGCTATTCATCTCAAATCTATACTTTAGGATCTTGTATTGTGAGGAGTCGTTTGTGATCTCTATAGATCACTAAGTATTGCTTGTGATCTTAGATCTTGTGACCTTAGATCACTAAGTTTTTATTTTTCTTTACTTTGTGCTTGGCTTTATGCCTACCCTCTTGTGTAGAGGTGTGGAGAGAGAGTTGGAGTTGTGTACTCCTAGAGTATATTTGTAATTCCTCAGTGGAGGTCCCTTTGTGGAAGGTTCTGTGTGAACATAGTGAAAATCCTTCTGTGTGAAGACGGGGACATAACGCAGTTGCGCGAACTTCGAAACATATAGTGAAAATCCTTCTGTGTGAAGGCAGGGACATAACGCAGTTGCGCGAGCTTCGAAACATATCCTTGTGTTTGTGTTTAATCTTCTACCTCTGAACTCTCTACTCTTTATATCTTGCATTACTTTACTTTCTTATATTCATATGCTTGATATTATATGTGCGCCCACACTTGTATTCAATCAAGAGATAACTCTTAATTTAGAGGAATTAAGGGGAGAAGTTCTAGAGCTCTTCACGGGAAATTCAGCTTCGCTCTTGGTTACACTTTATGTGTTTGCAATTAAGTTTTTAATTTCACATTATTTGTCACTAGATTAGCAATACACCTTTTCACCCCCCTCTAGGTGTACCTTCAGTAATTGGTAGGCGTGGATATTTCAGATCTCCATAACTGCTAAATCTACACGTTGCAATTTCTTCGTAACTGACTGGATCATGCCGTTGATTGTTGGGATTGACTCACCCTTATCCATAATGGCTCAGCTGGAATAGGAGAGTTGTAACATTTAAAACGGGTGGGGGAGTGATCTGGAAGAGTAAATGACTCCAGGAATTGGGGAGTCCTGTTGACAGGCTGTGAAGGTGACTTTCTCAAAGAAGAGAGGTGCTCGGGAAAGAACTTGGGAAGGTACTTGGGCTCTTCTCCTTGGACTAAAGGTGTTCGTGGAAGGTACTCTGGTTCTCCTCCTTAGGCCTGCAAATGGCCTGCTGATATGTCGGGTTGTCGCTTGCTCGGAATACTTTTGATGATGTGGAACACGTGTCGCGATCCTGATAAGAATTAGAATCCGACCAGTACAGTTGTGATGGAGTGGCAACGTTCTGTTGGGGTGTTGAAGGAGTGGTATGATGTCTATGGCAGGCTGCATTGTTGCGGCAATAATGATAGAAATGATGACGACGATTGCAGTTGAAAGAGAAAGGGCGGTGACACCCAAAGGCGGCGACAAATTGTTGAGGACGATGAACAATGTTGTGATGTTTTTTTAAATTTTTTCCCTCTTTTGTTTCCTTTGTTTTAATTTTTTTTTTTTCAAAAATAGGTTTCAAAGAGATCTAAGGTTTTGATTGGGGATTTTCTAAAAAGAAGATGAAGAAATTTAAGGTTTTGAAGACAATGGATCTACAGTTAGGACTTAGAAAATTGGGAAATTTTATTTTACCAGAGAAGATGGTGGAATCTATGATTTTAAATTTTGTGAAAAGAGTCATGATTTAAGCCCTAAAGCTAAAATGATGATGGACAGATCAAACAAAGAAAAATTTTAGGGTTTTAAAGACAATGGATCTATTGTTGGGGCTTGGCAAATTGGGAAAATTTATTTTACTAGAGAAGATGATGGAATCTCTGATTTTAAAGTTAGAAATAAGCCCATATCGAACAGATCAGCCAAACAGGATTTGCGTCACGTGTGAATGGCTCATGTCTGAAACCAAAGTTTAACGGTTGCCTGAGGGAATCAGGTACGCAAGAGTGCCTATCATAAGAGATCGTCTACTTAAAAAAAAAATACAGTTCAAGCACTTTACTTGATATTCTGAATGGTATGAGCCATCTAGCTTTGGATAGTCCATACCTTCTTTATGGACTGGGAGAACTGGCTTAAAGTATCAGCCAATACCTCCAGAACCTGTGATCGCAGTGGATAAAATATCATCTCAAGAGTGGTGAATTTAATAACTACAAAGAGAAAATATTGGTAGAAGTTTTAAATATCTTTTTAGTTCCTAACTTTTTATGGGTGAGAAACTTTGTTCCTCGAATAAAATTGGCTTCTTCACATTCCAATTTGGTGAGAAAGGCACATGGAGATCGTATATAAAGCTATATGACATGCCACATGAACTGACCAAGTATCTGTTATATAGCAACAATAATGACAAGTCTACAAGGCCAATTTCTTAGATGCAAACCACTGATATTCTAGGGTAGGTACCAACACAAAGCATTTGGCAGATTTGATGATCCACAATACTGTGATAAAATAAAATGACAGAAAATTCGTACTTTGTGGGACACCAATTGAATGCATCAAGGTCCAAAGCAACATCTATACTCTAGAGACAAGAATCAAAACTCTAAATTTTTTTAGACTCCTTTGAGCAGCCCCATCTGATGATAAGATGAGGGAGAATCATTAACAAAATATAACGACATATTGAACAGGCAGCAGGCATCAGGACCAATGAGCATGCACCATTTCAGAATAAAGATAGGACCACAATTGAGAAGTACGGCTACAACTATAGGATACACCAAAAAGAATATGAATTGATGTAGAAAAAGAAGATATGCTACTTGCTAATTTATCAGTCATAGCCCTTAACAGCTCTAAATGGAGAAAAAGGGATTCAGATAGTTGACTCCAAGTTTTGGATAAAAGCTTTCTTTTATCAACTTTAACGCCACATACTATTCTAGTATAACAATCCTAGAGATTACGAACTTACTATTATCAAATTTCAGATACATGGATTCAAGGCATTCTGGAAAATACTAAGACTATAATAAAGAAGTTTTTTAACCATGTTGTGTACTAATTAGTATCCCTTACGACACCAACAGGAAAGATACATAGTCTGCTTCATTTTAATATTGCATTGTAACAGGGAACTAATGTAATACGGTAGGAAAAAAAAATGCAGAAACGATAAATCTTCAGTTCAGCTTTGATAGGCTAGGAAGATACTTTATCTCCCAAGGGATAGCTCCTCCTCAAGTTCATTAAGAGTTAGATTCTAAGTGAAAAGAGTGCTTAATTTTAATATTGCATCGCAACAGGATGTAAAATAATATGGTAGAAAAATGCAGAAATGATCAATCTTCAGTTTAGCTTTCATAGGGTAGGAAGATACTGTATCTCCCAAGGATAGCTCATTCTCAAGTCAATTAGAATTAGATTCTAAATGAAAAGATGGAGAACACTTAATGGAGGGCTCACCTCCTTTAAACGGATGAGAAAAGTACCATGCGGGATAAGCCTTATGAGACTTCAGACAACATTCCACTAAGGACTACATCTAGTTCTATGTTTTATGACAAGGAAAGATGAGCAGTGGCGTGAAAAATAAATAAATAAATCGTGAGAGAAAAAAGAAAACCTAGGTACAACTAAGATTGCACATATCAAACACCAAATAACACAAGCGACAAAGGAAATGACCACATAAAAGGTAAAACTGCTTGACAGACTCTAAAACATTAGGAATTTCGACTATTTGTACCAAATGCATAAAACCTTCTCACCAACCAGGAGACAATGGTCCATAACAGGAAGAAAGTTGTCAGTCTTATACCATATAGAATAATCACGTTTATATATAACCACATTTGTCATTAATAACCACTTAACCTTACCACCATAAAGGAAGGTAACACTGTTGGAGTTTGGCATATATGCTTAGCTATGAAGCACGAACACCTGAAGCTAAGTCCGTGTAACGCATATTGGATGCTATCACTTGCATGACACTTGCCAAACACATTTTGACACTCTAGTGCTCTGTTGGATTTCATGAAACCAAGAGATTATGTCACATGTGTCGGTCACCATGGAGTTATGTATCGCTCAAACATACATCCAAAATGTCTTTTGACGTAATACATATTATATTTCAAACAAATTAAACACATCGTAACCACGTGAGGAGTTTGATGGACTTATACAGGTTGTGTTAGGTTGGACTCCCCATATTATTATTTTTTTTCTCGATTTAGTTACTTATTAGAAACTATGAATTTAAATAATTAAGATTTAATTTTATTCCTATGTCCACTGTTTTAAATATCGACCGTGTTGGCTGAGATACGATATCTCATTTTTTGTCGGTTGCCGATATGATATGGAAAAATCATTCGCCTATATGTTTACAGCAAAAAAATATCCGATATTTGAAATATCAGCCAATAAATTGCCGATATGAGTCGGCGCAAAATCAGCTGATATGGTATTTTAATTGGTTTGTTTTTTTGAACCTATCAGCATTGAACCCTATATAAGTGTTGTTTGCATCATACCTAAATTTTCTCCTTGGTGAATTGACGGCGACGACGCTAGATTTTCAGGTAAGTAAATTGTAAAACTTCTAATCTTATATTTTTCAATTCCATGAAATAACTTATTTATTGCACAGCCCACGACTGCGTGCAAATGTACATTATTTTTTTACAGTATTTGCATGCATATCAAATCATTTTATTTTGGTAGATGATATCTATGATACTAAACTAACTTTTAGCTATCAATATTTCGTAATATATACTGTCCGATATGAATTCCCAATATACGCGCGTATCCCTAACATCTTCACCGACATCCAATATCCGATATGAAAAACCCCATCCGATACGATCCTAATATCCGATATTTAGAACCTTGCCTATGTCAAATTAAACATACCTAGTGGCTATGGGTTTTGATGTGTACTACACATGCACAATACGTAGTCAAGCAGCTATATCTCAGATATCTCCTCATGTTAAAAGTGATTGTACACAATAGGCATCAATGCTTCAAGTATCTGGAAGGGCATGGAAGACAGGAAAAGAAAGGGGGAAAGTTTAAGGGCATTTCCAATATCACAGACAAAAAAAAAAAATCATGATTTCACTTATCATCATTTGACATGGAAGGAATGGCAATTTATAAACATAAACAATTTCTAATTATATCGGAATCGCCAAACCTTGATAGAGGAGGACAATAAAGGGTGATACGCATATGCAGGAAGAATTTAAGAATCTTGTCAAGCTAGAGGGCAGAGCGTCTAAAAAAAAAAACCATCGGTCCAAATCAAAGGATAACAATCTAAAGAATTTGCAATGTAAACTACTGGCGGAGGACAAAAATATTTGTCATGTAATATGTAAAGACCAAGGCGCAGATTGAATATAAGGAAGCTTCCATCTAATCTGTAAATTAATCTCACAGAAACACATTAGCCAGATGCACTAATAAAAATTGCTTCCTCTCATAGAATATGGCATGCTCATGGTTTAAGTATCATGTAGTGCCCTCAGTCTATAGAAATGTAGGACATCATGGTGGAGAATGTTACAGATGAACAAAGAATCTAACATAAGAACTGCACAATATATATGAAAATAAAAGCTAGAAAAAAATGTAACAAGGATACTTGTTATTTCAAATATTTGTTCTGTCTCAGACACTAGGAAACTTGGAAACTATAAGGACACATTAGGACACTTTCACTTCATTGTCAGCAGTTTGTGTGGAAGATGTCAAGTCTCAACCATGTCAGTATTAAGATGTGAATATATTTTTCAAATGAAACCATTGGTTATTTTGGTTTTAGTAGTACGTGAATATATGCGTATTTATATTAGCATGCAAACATAAATACTATAGTTGTGTCGCAGTGTCAAATTTTTAAAAGGTTCCCATGTCAAACACTTGACACTCAAGCACTACAGAGCCACATGGCAATAAAGCACTCGGCAACCTTAATCCATGCCTTTTTTTTGTTTTTTAACTTTATTTAAGCACTTAACCTATTTTGAAGAGTTGGAGTTGGTCTTCAATGCATCAATTTGAATCTCTTTACATAAACAAGAAAGTAGGTCTTCAGATTTGCCAACTACTTAAGGTAGATAACTTTCTAATTCAAGATGCTCAATACACTAATTCAACAAGGAAAAAAGATCTTTGACACGGTCCAGAATTTATTATAAACCACAATCAATCAATGTTTGGCTATTGATGTGTCATGATTTGATACATAATCCAAATCCATATGGATGTTGAATTTTTTGTAAGCCATAATTGTGGTAAGGCACTTAAATACTAGGGTTAACCCCCCCTCCCCCCCCCCCCCCCCCCAAACCCCCCCCCCCCCAACCAAAAAAATAAAAATAAAAAAGAACACCCCAACACATACATACACACTTCATAGAAGACTCTTTTTTCCCTTCTCCCTAAGTCCACAGCTTAAGATTTGATATTAGAAGCTACTTGAAATATAAAGAATAAAACATTCACCTAAAAATAATACAAAAGATATGAGAGAGTGAAACACCACACATATGATACAACCAGCAACTAACTACTTATAGCATTGATCAATCGAGAACTAATATAAAAAATATATATACCTGTATGTCGGGGTAAGTATTGGCTTTGGCGGTATCCCCAATAAGCATCCAATCACACTGTGAGAAATTCCTCGCATTCTCCGCCTGCGGCCCACCTGCAGAAGCCAGCTACAGCAATTTCTCGACTTCCCAGATGATATCCCCTTGGAGATAATCTTACTCCTCGAATTCTTCCCCACATGAATCATCTCCATCCCTGTATCCACCTGCTGATAACCCCTGGTCAGCGCCACGGAGTAGAACTCCCAACCGTATCATTCCCCTTCAACACCACACTCGGGTACTTGAACATAATCGCAGCCTCCGCCTCCACTTGGGTCCAGGAAATCTTCGATCTCGGCCCATCACAAATCGCCCGCTTCGTCACGAGATTATAAATCCCACCCTTCCCCAGCTTAACCCCAATGTACCAGTCCTGCAACGTAGTGTACTTAATCTCTGCCCCCGCCGCACAATACAACTCCACCACACCCGCGTTCAGCTGATTTCTATCATAATTCAGCGGGCAGAACTCTTCGAAATAACTCACAAAACTGTTTTCCTCAGCAATAATCAGCGTCCTCTCGAACGGCCCGGTCAACTTGCCAATATCCCTGAAGTAGGTCGAGATCCCTCTCGGCGAAACCGTGTTCTTGGGCACATAGCAAAACGACCCATCACTGAAAACGGCTGAATTAAGCGCAGCATAGTAATTATCCCCCGGGGGCACAACTTTCCCCAAATACTTCCTCACAAGATCTGGGTACTCGCGAATGGCCTCCGAAATCGAGCAGAAGATGACCCCGGCCTTTAGTAAAGTATCTCTGTAGGTCGCGTCGATGGATGTGAAAGCGTCCAAGTCGACCTTCGATTTGACTAGCCTCTTCTCCTTTCTGGGAGTGATGCCGAGCTCCCTTAAGGCCTCGACGACGTTAAGCTTGGGCTCGGGGAAGTAGCAGACGGAGTCGAGGTCGATGGGGGGTGAGAAGTTGTCGGACCATTTGGGTTCGGCCATGGACCGTAACCCTTCCAGGGCGGCGAGGCGGAACCGGAGCATCCAGTTCGGTTCGGCCTTGAGGGCGGAGATGGACCGGACCGTGGACTCGCTGAGGCCCTTGGGGAATTTTTCGATCGGGTCCAGGTCGTTGCCGTCGGCTTGGCCGGAGCGAATGCGAATCCGGGTCGGCCTCGGGGGTGGGTTGCCGGTTGAGGGTTTGAAGTAGAGGCGGGTGCATGTGGGGAAAGGGGTGAAGATGGAGGAGGAGAAGCAGGCCATAGGTGGGTGAGAGGGGGGAGAGCGCGTGCGGCGAGTGCCGGAGAAGGGAAGGGGTTGGCGGATGAAGGAGGTTCAAGTATGCATATAGATACATATATATAGGGTTAGGCTAGGGTTTTGATGACTTGTTGGACACGTGGCGGTTGAGGAGGGTTTGGGCTGTTAAATGTACATAAAAAAAACCCGATGCTTATCTCATACAATGTACATAAAAAATTCTGATGATTCTCTACTCTTTATCATCATCCTGTTCAAATCTTCATCTAGAATAACTTTTTCTCGTGTGTGTCTTTCTGCATCATACTAGTCCTTTAAGTAAACAGTCATCTCCAAATGCTTCAGCATCAACCTACTCCTTCAGGGCGTCAAAGCTCTACCACTTGTAGAAAATGCGCTCTCGGACGCTGCTGAAGTGGTTGGAAGTGTTAGTATATCTCGGGCCGTGGTAGAAAGAATAGGAAATTATTTTCTCTGTTCTTTCCATCATGGCAAAACATCAAATGTTTCTCATAATTCATCATCATTATTTATTTCAGCAGGCATTGTGTTCAAATATAAATTAACTTCATCAAATAAACCTGCTCTGAAGAGTGTTTCTTTCTAGTATTAGAAGAAAGTAGATTTTAAAATTAGATAATATTTTACCTATACTAGTAGAAGATGTTTGTGATGGTGTAGGTGTCTTATCTTCAAAAGAAGAAGGGGAATAACTTATCTTTGTACAATAAGTACATTTCTTTTAGAAGAGATCTAATTTCTAAAAATAATTTATCTACATCTTGTTCATAATTTAAACATAAAATAAATTTTGATAATAAAAAGTTTTAAATTATCTATTTTAATTCTAGGATCCATAATTGCAGCTAAATAAAATAAAAAGACATATTTTCAAAAATATTTTTGAAAATTTTCTTCCATATCGTGTATAGCCTCTTCAAGACTGTCATCATCTCTATATGTAGCAAATACTTGAGCAATCTCATTAAGATTATAAAAAACTAAGTTACATGTAAGATAATATGTTCCAGAAAGTGCTTTTGTGGCAGTGTCAAATTTTTCTAAAAATGTACAAAAATTTTAATATAAGTTCCACTCTTCATCACTAATATAATAAGATGAACATTCCTTCACTGTGAAAAACTGAATTGCTTATTTATAAGGAAGGCAATCTTTAATCATATTGTAGCTTGAATTTCAACGAGTTTTCAAATCTGCTTGGAGTATCTTTTCTTTTAGTTCACATTATCAGCAATAATTTTTAAAAGATTGTCTCCTAAGACAACTATGTTTTATATGTAAAATAATTTTTTAAATTTTATAAATATATTTGTTTAAGAATTTTAAACTATTTTATACACATAATTTAATATATAGCAAGCACATCTAACATGAAAAAGTTAACAATTTAAAATTGGGTCTAATACCATTTTTAATTGTCTTATTAAAGCAGTATTTTCACTTGCATTATCAAAAGAAATAGAACATATTTTATTTTCTATACCATAATTTTTACAAGTAAGAAAAATTGAATTTGCTACATTTGTAGCAGAATGTTTTTCAGAAAATTTAGAAAATGATAAAATACGTTTTTGTAAAATCCAGTTATCCTCAAAAAGTGAGTAGTAACACATAAATAATGAATAAGATTAAGAGCTTCCCGAATACCAGAAGTGAATGAAATTTTTGTATCATCACTAGTGAAAAGAGTCTTCAAAATATTTTTTTTATTTACAAAAATCTTCAATTTCTTTAGTTATAGTTTGTCTACTAATTCTCTTATAATCAGAAGCAAAATAAATTTAAGATAATCAATAAATGCATCTGATTCAGTAAAAAAAAAACTCAATGTTCTGCTCGAACAATAAATTCAGCTAACTTATGTTTATTTACTTTAGGCTTATATCTCCAAGTGGAGAGTGTGCCTGAATCAACTAATATTTGTGTTTCTTGTGGTGGTAATGAAATACACCTAAAGGGGATGAATAGGTGTTTGCTAATCAAATGCAATTTTAAAACTACTTATGATGAATTATGCAAACGGTCACTCAAAACAAGAATTGAAGCCGAATTTCTCGTGAAGTGCTCTAGAATTTCTCAAATGAGTTGATGTGCTTAATTACTTCCTTATTGAGATGAGTATAGACCGGTAATGAAAGTGATGAAATGAAAGCAATTATAAAATGTAAGATGAACAATTACTCAGGTATGAAAAATGAAAAGTAATAGAGAGCAAGACACAAGTAAGCACAAACACAACGAAATTGTTTCAAGATTCGAGGCACCACTCTATGTCCCCGCCTTCACCACTATGAAGGATTTCATTATCTTCTAAGGGATCTTCTACAAAGGGATCTTACACAAAGTAATTACAACTTGGTTTACACAAAATCAGAGTACACAACTCTACCAAATCAACCATCTACACAAGAGGTAGCACAAAGCCAATTAAGGTTACAAAGCTCTTGGTGATCCAACAAGATCATAAACACTCGCTCTTAAAACTTCCTATAAAGTAGAATATGAAGTGTTATTCAAGAAGTTAAGTTAGAGATGAAATTTAGTTAGAAAGGATAGAGGAGCTTTAAAATCAGCTGAAAATTGCTTTAGAAAGAAAGAACTTGAAGATTGGAAGCTAGAAAAACTTTCTCTTTTTGAAACAAATTTGAAAAGTTGTGTATTTTTCTTGTCTAAAACCAAAACCAATGACCCATATATATAGGCTATGAATAAATATCATTTATAAATCATATCAGTGAAAGTACACCTAGAGGGGGGGTGAATAGGTGTAGTGCTAATCTAATGAGCTAACAGCGAAAATTAAAAAACTAATTGCAATCACACTTAGTACAACCAACAAGTGTAGCCGAATTTATCGTAAAGGGCTCTGGACTAACTCTTCTAGATTCCCTGGATATGGGTTGAGGTGCTATATGAAGCTCTTGTTGATTAAGTACAAGTGAGGCACACAAGCACACAAGCATATAAATGATATAGCAATATGAATCAATGCAAGGCACAACACAAATATGAGTGATATGAATGATATGAACAAAAGAAAGATGCTATACACAACACAAATAAAGAGAGAGTTAGAGAGACAAGTGGATCAAATGCAAACACAATGATATGTTCCGAGGTTCGAGCCCCTAGATCTACGTCCCCGCCTTCACCATGTGAAGGATTAGAAATTATAATCCCACCGAGGGAACCTCCACCGAGGAGGATTTGTACAACCCGGAGTACCGAACTCCTCTCTCAAACACCATCTCACAACCGAGGGGTAGGCCCGTAGCCAAACAACCACAAACACCTCTACCGAAGAGGGTTACAACCACAAATCTACTCCACCTCACCAAGAGGGAGTAAACAATAATCTCCACCTCTACCAAAGAGGGAGCAAACCAATAACCCAAATCCACAACCTCAACCTCTACCAAAGAGGGAGCAACCAACAAATGAGGGTTTACAACTTGGAGGTATCAACAACCTCAAATAATCTCTCTTTTCCACTAAACAAAAGATCCTATAGAATAGGATAGATGATATCTCAAGTGTGGAAAAACTAGGTGTTTGAAAAACAAAAACTCAAAGAAATAATCTTGGAAAAACTCTTGAATATAATAGAAATGAAGAACAAATACAAATCTCCCAAAGTACTATTTTCTTTGATTTTTTCAAAAACCTAAAACAAATAAGATTAGAAGTTTAAAGCCCAAAACACTTTTGAAATCTTTTAAAAACACTTAAGAAAGTAGGAAATATTTCTTGTCAAAAGTCTTGTCAAAAACCATAAAGAGATGGGGTATTTATAGCCCCAATAGAAAACTAGCCGTTAGGCTGATTTCTCAGCCTGACAGGCTGGCGGTCGACCGGCCGGTCGACCGCCAACGGTCTAATTTCTGACCGTTAGAGGAACCCGGTCGACCGCCCGGTCGACCGTCCAGATACAGAGAGCATTGCTCTCTGGTCCGGTCGACCGACTGGTCAACAGCCCATTGCCTGGCCAGACGTGCACAGACCTGTGCACGTCGGTCGACCGACCGGTCGACCGGCTCTGCCTTACGGTCGACCAGCCCAGTCGACCGCCAGGGCCTGGCAGCCAATATCTGGGTCAGGAAAACATGTTAAAAATATTTCTAATAAATCCCATAAATCTTCTAAAATTCCATAAAAAATTGTTTTATCATTTTATATTGAAATATAAACTTGTGATAAAAATTTCAAGACAAATATCAAACATTTTGAATCATTTTTGTGTCTTGTAAATTTTATCAAAAACCAAAACCTGTATTTTTCTAAACTTGGATTTTTCAACACATGAATAGGATAGTCAAAATAAGTTTGTATAAGAAGTTTAAACATGCATGTATATATAGAATACATCTACTATACATATAAACCATTTAAACTTGTTTTGATCAACTATTCATAAAAACACATATCGGTTAAATCAAAAACCAAAAAACCAATATCCAAACATAAAACGTGTATGTGTATTGTGCACTTGAGCATATCAACTATTCTTATCTTTACACATAGATCTAAACACACTAAAAGTAAACTAGGATACCTAAGTCTTCTTGATGATCTTCCATTTTCAAGCCGACTCGATCCCAAACGCGTGATCCTCCGAGTGCAAAGGTATGATCTTAATGCTCGGGCACTGGAATCACCATGAAAAGCTTCTAAAACCATCTTGTTGAAGCTAATCACCAACTAATATCTTGTTTAATGATCTGAAACTAGAATCACAAGATTATTAGTAAACATAACTACATGAGTTAATCATCATCAAAACTAGAGTGGAAGGCCTCCGGGCCAACAATCTCCCCCTTTTTGATGATGACAAAACTCATGGAGTTATATATTCATGGATTAAAGTAAAGCTTCAAAGAAGTTCCCCCTTAACTCATGCATAAATAATAAACAATATATATGCAAAGGATGACAATGCATAAAACACATAAACATGTTCTAAAACAAAACTCTTGATACCAAAAACAACAAAAAAAAGTTATGCTTTCGATACCAATAAATAAACAAATAAACCATGTTCTTTTTCTTACAAAAACAAATACATGCATACAAAAACATGATGCATATAAAACTCAAATTCTTCTCCCCCTTTTTGTCAATCATCAACAAAGGGGTCAAAGACAAACAAGGCAAATTTTTTCTCTCCCTTTTTGTATGAAACAAAGAAACAAGAAAGGGGTGAATGCAAAACAAAACTAAGATGTTCTCCCCCTTTTTGTCTAAAACAAAAACCATAAGGGGTCAAATCAAAGATGATACCAATTAAAAATATGTGAATGAAGTGCATATTGATATCAATGAAAGTAAAAACAAAATCTTGATATCAATTGATAAGTAACAAATAACCTACCAATTGAAAGTAAACAATCTTTAAACAAATTGAAAGTAAACATTACAAATTTTCTCAAATATATAAAACATCTTGATACCAATTTGAAAGTATTATACTTTATAAGCATATGATACCTAATTGAAAGTATTTTTCATTTTTAAACATATGATACCAAAATCAAAAACAAAATTCAACTTTTCATCATAAAGTGTGGGAGTGGAAATCAAATACCAATTGAAAGATAAAATGTGAATTTTCTCCCCCTTTATGAAATACCAACTAAAAACATGCATAAGTTTGTATCTAGAAATCAATTGAAAATTAATCAATTGAAACAAAGTTAAAACTCAAGCTTTAGCATAAACACATATATATGTATGAAAAGTTAATACCAATTGAAATTGATATTATTTGAAATGAAAGCATACATACATACAAACAAAATATATGAGTATACAAAAATGTCAATATTGATACCAATTGAAAGAATTCAATGATACCAATTGAAACAACTATAAGCTCAAATGTATATCTCATATAACCTACCACCCATTCATGTTCAAGTTTAAAAATGATTTTCACTATAAGGCACACATGAGCATGATCCCCCATCCATCCGCCTGTTGATGGTAGGGGTTTTCAAAAATATATTTAAAAATAAAGTTTGCTTGAAAATAACTGCCATAATGAAGAATACGAACTAGTTTAAATAAAAAATTTGTAAACTAGTACGAAATCCTTCAAGTAAGGAATAAAACAAAATATTTTTCATAAATCATGAAATTCACAAGATAGTCAACACTCTAAGCCAATGAAGCATAAATATGACTCATGAAAACTAAACATGAGTAAACAATAAATGTGAGTGTACAAATAAGATGTGAAGATCATAATCATGAAAGTGTTCAATTAAGCTCAATATTCCTTTAAACATGAAACATGAAAATCATAAAACCACTAAATTTTTATTAAAGCAAATTTATACTCAAGGTATATGTATGTTTTGTCAACACAAGAAGTATATAGATTTGCATGAAAGGCAAATGACTCAAGGGGGTATACATGTATGTCTTAAAGTTTGGCAAAATAGACATATACACAAAAATCATAAAACAAATCCAAAATGGGAATACAAGTTTAAAATGCATGAATCATCAAAACTAGACTATACTAGCACATCTAATGGGAACAAATAAGCATTCAAGCCCAAACATATATAGATTTATTTGTGGCCCACTATATGCACAAGTATATACCTAGTCTTAATGAAAACTAATATCTAAACATATAATTAAGTCATGAAACATCAAAACAAATATAAATCAACATGATAAACATAAACATGATTATTATGTAAATCCACATGTTATTAGAGCTATGATAAACATGATAGCTAAACAAGGGTGAGAACACTAAAATAATGGTCCATATTAAACATGGGTGTCTCAAAGGCTATACATGCATGTCAATGGTCTAATAAACATGGCATTTTCATAATAATCTATAAACATCCAAAACATGCTATAAACAATGAATAGAATAAAAAAACATGTAAACAAATGGGAGTTAGAGATTTATACCAAAACCGATGAGGGCACCTCTCTAGTCTCCAAAACAAGGTTGTCCTCCCACCAAACATTCCTTGAAAGTGATGCATCCAAAATGTCCACATGAAGCTCAGAACGCATCCACTCCAAGGTACCTATACTCTCACGTTATGCGAGAGCCCACACCTATATCAAAAATACTAGGGGTGGTCTTTGGTACCCATATCTTATTGGGTCCATGGGGGTTAGTACCTTCCCTAACCCAAATAAATTTATTTGCTAAATTTACATCATGATACGATCAAAACAAAATTTAGCAAGGTGGCCCTTACGTCCACAATGTGTACAAGTGTACACATGAGCATACAAAGTGTGATGGTATCCGTGAGGAGCATGTGTATGCCGTGTATGGTGTGCATAAAAAGATGGAATTTGTTTCTTACGAAACATGAATTCCAAACGTGTATGGCTCTTGGCACAATGGCTCAAAGTGGAGCCCAAACAATCAACACTCTTCTTAAGCATGGATATATCATTTTCAATTAAAGAAGAAGTGGAGCATGCGAGGGGTGATCTAGGAGAAGTTACCCTAGCATGGCAAACATGAGAAACTAAATCATTTTTCAAACATTTATTTTTATTTAAACAAATTTCTAATTCTTTTGAAATAAACTCAATTTCTCTTTTCAAAGAATCATTTTCTTTTAAAACAAAATCAACTTTAGAAGACAAGTTTTTATTTTTCTTTAAAATATTTTCACAATCATTTTTAGTTTTCAAAAATTTATTTTCTTTTAGTGCAAGATCAAGTTGAGATTTCAATGAATCCCTCTCATTTGAAATCTCCTCTTTTTCTTGGAAAACAATGTCAAGTTTTGAAACTAAATCTTTATTTTCTTTATTAATTTCAAAACTCTTCTTTTTCAAAATTTTATATTTTTCAATTAATTTTTCACAAACTATTGAAAGTTCTTCATTCAAAGCATGGGCATCAACATATTCATCACATGAAGAACTAGTATTAAAACTATCTAGTTGAGTTTCTGATTGTACCTCAAGGGAGTCATTCCCTTGGACCATGAAGCATTGAGAATCGGATTCTCCACTAGTCTCCTCCTCTTGAATTGGCAATTGAAGCTTGGAGGTGGTGGTTGTGGTTGTCAACTTGTTCCACACTGCAAAAGCGGAATCACGATTAGAAACATGCATAAGATATTCTTTTGATAGCGTGCTTCTAATGGCCTTAAGGGCTAGTGCATTGGCCCCTATATGATTGCTATTACCAAGATAGCATTTCTTGGTAGTGGCAAGAAAAACATGCAAGCCTAGGGTTTGGAGGTAGATGGACATCCTAGTCTTCCAAACAAGAATGTTGGAAGAATCAAACATAGGTGGGGCCATGAAGTCCATGGTAAACTATATGTGTGCAAACAAATATATGCAAATGCAAGATGTAGACTAGCAAACCAAGATCTCACTCCTAGGTGGTTAAACCTAAGTATCAGGAGCGTAGGCTCTGATACCAATTGAAAGTACACCTAGAGGGGGGGGGTGAATAGGTGTAGTGCTAATCTAATGAGCTAACAACGGAAATTAAAAAACTAATTGCAATCACACTTAGTACAACCAACAAGTGTAGCCAAATTCCCCGTAAAGGGCTCTGGACTAACTCCTCTAGATTCCCCTGGATATGGGTTGAGGTGCTATATGAAGCTCTTGTTGATTAAGTACAAGTGAGGCACACAAGCACACAAGCATATAAATGATATAGCAATATGGATCAATGCAAGGCACAACACAAATATGAGTGATATGAATGATATGAACAAAAGAAAGATGCTATGCATAACACAAATAAAGAGAGAGAGTTAGAGAGACAAGTGGATCAAACGCAAACATAATGATATGTTCTGAGGTTCGAGCCCCTAGCTCTACGTCCCCGCCTTCACCACGTGAAGGATTTCTAATCCACTATAATCCCACCGAGGGAACCTCCACCGAGGAGGATTTGTATAACCTGGAGTATCGAACTCCTCTCTCAAACACCACCTCACAACTGAAGGGTAGCCCCGTAGCCAAACAACCACAAACACCTCTACTGAAGAGGGTTGCCATAACTCCAACTCTACCTCACCAAGAGGGAGTAAACAATAATCTCCACCTCTACCAAAGTGGGAGCAAACCAATAACCCAAATCCACAACATCAACCTCTACCAAAGAGGGAGCAACCAACAAATTAGGGTTTACAACTTGGAGGTATCAACAACCTCAAACAATCTCTCTTTTCCACTAAACAAAAGATCCTATAGAATAGGATAGATGATAGCTCAAGTGTGAAAAAATTAGGTGTTTGGAAAACAAAAACTCAAGGAAATAATCTTGGGAAAACTCTTGAAGATAATAGAAATGAAGAACAAATACAAATCTCCCAAAATACTATTTTCTTTGAATTTTCTAAAAACCTAAAACAAATTAGATTGGAAGTTTAAAGCCCAAAAATACTTTTGAAATCTTTTAAAAACACTTAAGAAAGTAGGAAATATTTCTTGTCAAAAGTCTTGTCAAAAACCATAAAGAGATGGGGTATTTATAGCCCCAATAGAAAACTAGCCGTTAGGCTGATTTCTCAGCCTGACAGGCTGGCGGTCGACCGGCCGGTCGACCGCCAACGGTCGAATTTCTGACCGTTGGAGGAACCGGTCGATCGCCCAGATACAGAGAGCACTGCTCTCTGGTTCGGTCGACCGACCGGTCGACCAGCCCTTTGCCTGGCCAGACGTGCACAGACTTGTGCACGTCGATCGACTGACCGGTGGACCGGCTCTGGCTTACGGTCGACCAGCCCAGTCGACCGCCAGGGCCTGGCAGCCAATATCTGGGTCAGGAAAACATGTTAAAAATATTTCTAATAAATCCCATAAATCTTCTAAAATTTCATAAAAATTGTTTTATCATTTTATATTGAAATATAAACTTGTGATAAAAATTTCAAGACAAATATCAAACATTTTGAATCATTTTTGTGTCTTGTAAATTTTATCAAAAACCAAAACCTGTATTTTTCTAAACTTGGATTTTTCAACACATGAATAGGATAGTCAAAATAAGTTTTTATAAGAAGTTTAAGCATGCATGTATATATAGAATACATCTACTATACATATAAACTATTTAAACTTGTTTTGATCAACTATCCATGAAAACACATATCGGTTAAATCAAAAACCGAAAAACCAATATCCAAACATAAAATGTGTATGTGTATTGTGCACTTGAGCATATCAACTATTCTTATCTTTACACATGGATCTAAACTCACTAAAACTAAATTAGGATACCTAAGTCTTCTTGATGATCTTCCATATTTAAGCTGACTCGATCCCAAACGCGTGATCCTCCGAGTGCAAAGGTATGATCTTGATGCTCGGGCACTGGAATCACCATGAAAAGCTTCTAAAACCATCTTGTTGAAGCTAATCACCAACTAATATCTTGTTTAATGATCTGAAACTAGAATCACAAGATTATTAGTAAACATAACTACATGAGTTAATCATCATAAAAACTAGAGTGGAAGGCCTCCGGGCCAATAACCAGGTCATTTGGGGTGTGTTTAGATCTTGGAAAGAAAAAAATACCCGTTGGAATCTACTAAAAACAAACAGATTCAAAAACTAGCCATTATAGTTGTAGGTCGACCGGCCGATCGACCGGCTGGTCGACCGATAACTTATACTAAAAAAAGCCGTTGGCTCCAGTCGACCGCTCGGCAATTTAAAATTAAAAACTAAACTGTCGGTCGATTGACCCTAATTGAGAGTTAGGGTCTCTCAGTCAATCGACCAATCGATCGACCGTAAGGGTTAGCGGTCGACTGGTCGGTCGACCGACAACGTGCATAAACATGCACGCCCTGGCCAAAGGTCCGGTGGACCGGGCGGTCGACCATTTTGGCCTGAAATGGTCACCGGTCGACCGTCTGGTCGACCGTTCTGGCCTGAAACAGTTTTCTGTATGGATTTTGAATTTCAAACAATTTTCAAAATATTTTGTATTAGTTTATATGTAATGTAGCAATGTATTGGTGATGAAATACATGTTCTAAACTTGTTATAAAATTTTGAAAAAACTATGAGACGTGAATCAAAATCAAACATGCAAATACTAATGCTAACAAAACTTGTATTTTCGAAATCGTGTATTTTGTGTGTGTAACTTCTTGAGCATCACTACTATATTCTACACTTTAACAAACTAATATCTTACAAGGTTCTAGGTGACTACAAGATCTTCAACTGGGCTTCTCCACTAGCGACGTTAAGTGTTGTGACTTTCTTGAGTCTCCAACACCTTCCTTTAGATGAAGAAAACTCCTTAAATCCTTAAAACCGTGAGATAAATTTAAACTTTTGAACTTGATTAGTACAAATAACTACATATGTTTTGTTATCATCAAAACTATAAAGCTTGAGCCAACAATGTCCCCCTTTTTGATGGTGACAAAACATGTGAGTTATTTAAGATAAAAAATAGGAAAGAGCTTGAAAAAGCTCCCCCTCAAGTTATGATATCTATCAAGTATAAGAAAATATTATGACTTTAGATGAATTTGACAATATAATCAAGTCACACATATATGCATATATAAAGATGATACTAATATAGAATAATATGCATATATAGCGTATCATCTTTCCAATCCTCCTTCCTCCAACATATGCAATGAATATAAAAAAAGAATCATGGCATTGCATATAAGCATAGAAATGTATATAGAATATCAAAACAACTTAATAACTCAAATATCTCTCTCCCTTTTTGTCATGCATCAAAAAGAGAAAAGATATCAACATGAAAGAGATTAATTAAAAAAAATATGTAAAAGATTTAAAAATACATGAAACAATTTTAAAACTTATGAATCCATAATACAAATATTTAACTCACCACAAATGAATGAAAATCTATTATAATCTAGTGGTTTAGTAAAAATATTCGCAAGTTGAAAATCGGTGGAACATAATCAATTTCAATATCGTCTTTCTCATAGTAATATCAAAGAAAGTGATATTGAATATCTACGTTCTTAGTCTTGCTACGTTGATTTGCATTTTTGGTCATATGAATAGTGCTAGTATTATCACAAAATATTTAATATGGTCATAATTCAAATTATAGTCAAGGAGAGTATATTTTATCCAAAGAACTTGTGCACAACAAGCCCCGACCGCAATATACTCCGCCTTGA
This sequence comes from Agave tequilana, assembly GCA_038442645.1. Classification (NCBI taxonomy): domain Eukaryota; kingdom Viridiplantae; phylum Streptophyta; class Magnoliopsida; order Asparagales; family Asparagaceae; genus Agave; species Agave tequilana. Next base: position 218,010 of record JAVJIF010002349.1, on the reverse strand, counting down.
CGGTTGAGAAGGCTACATAATTTTGTTTCTTGGAAGACCACGAAGTAAGGCAATTTTCTAAAAATTGATAAGTACCACTAGTGCTCTTTCTATCCACTCTACAACCCGCATATTCGGCATCCGCATAACTCATCATGAAAAATTATCCGATTTTTGAATACCACAAGCCTATTCCAATAGTACCCTTAAGATATCTAATAATGTGTTTTACCGTAATTAAGTGAGACTCTTTAGGACATGATTGAAATTTAGCACATAGACACGCACTAAACATAATATCTGGCCTAGTAGCTGTCAAATAAAGAAAACTACAAATCATGCTTTTATAAAGTTTAATGTTTACATTATATCTTGTTTATCATTATCAAGCTTAGTAGTAGTGGCCATGGGAGTCTTGCTTAGTTTTGCATCTTTAGGTCCAAATCTCTTGATGAGTTCTCTTGTGTACTTGGCTTGATTGATGAAGATCCCGTCACTCTTTTATTTGATTTGGAGTCTAAGGAAGTAGTTTAGCTCTCCCATCATAGGCATCTCAAACTCGTTCTTCACATATAATTTAAATTCTTTATAAAGCTTTTCATTTGTGGATCCAAAAATAATATCAACATAAATTTGAACAATTAGGATATCACTATTTACATGCTTTGTAAACAAGGTGGTGTCAACTTTACCTTTAACAAAATCATTTGAAATTAAAAAAGTTGAAAGCTTTTCATACCAAGCTCGTGCGAGCTTGTTTTAAACCATATAAAACATTATCAAGTTTGTAAACAAAATCTGAATGTGTAGGATCAACAAACCCGGGGTTGTTCAACATGAAATCACCTAGAGGGGGGGGTGAATAGGTGATGGCTATATGAAATATGGCAATTTTGCGGAATTAAAACTTTCACACACAAATAGCACAAATAAAGACTTGCAATAAATACAACAATTAAGGTGCAAGAATTGAAAGGAGTAGAGTTAGAGAAAATTGATCAAACGCAAACGCAAGGATGTGTTTCCGAGGTTCGAGCCACGCTCTACGTCCCCGCCTTCACACTTGAAGGATTTGCACTACTATCGTTGATCCCACCGGATCGCCAATACAAGGACACACTTGTCCCTTACACTTGTGATGCCGCAACACCACCCGAAGCTCACTAGCTCCCTTGAGGCCGATGCCTCTACAACTTCACTCCAAGAAGAAATGAGTGATCACACTTGATCACTTTACAAAAGCTCACTTGCACAATCCTAGAACCAAATATGTAGATGTAAAGCTTGGGATTGTGGTGTGCAAAATCTAGAGAGAAGCTAGAGGAATAGGCTACAAGTTGGGTGTTGGGAATTTAGGCTTTGGAAAATCTTTTATGAAGGAAAGCTTTGAAAATCTTTGTAAAACTCTTATGAAATATTTTGCAATTGTTGTCTAATCAATATGAGGTGACCCTCTATTTATAGGGGTCAAAAACAGCCTCACAAATTCGCTGATACCAAATCCCAAAAGAGAAAACAGTCAGAAAAAATAGCTGTTGGATCTGTCAGAACTTTTGACAGAGTCCGGTCGATTGGGTCGGTCGACCGCCAACGGTAAAAAATGTGACCGTTGGGGCTCATCGGTCGACCGGGTCGGTCGACCGAAAACTCCTGAGAAAGCAAGTGAACATCGGTCGACCGGGTCGGTCGACTGATATAGACGTGCACAGTATTGTGCACATCGGTCGACCGGGCCGGTCGACCGGTCACTGTGAGTTCTGAAAAACAGAACTTCCAGAACCAGAAAATCTTGGGTTTTTGGATTTGGGTCTTGGGTAGGATTTTTGGAACTTGTAAAAACATAGAGTATGAGCATGTGTCATACTTCTATCATGTTAAAATAGTTTGATAAAAATCCTTTTGATAGAAACTTGTTTTTCCATAAAATTGTTTTTCCCAAAACTATTGTTTTTTCTGAAAATCATATTTCCAAAATATGTTCTCTTTAGATCTAAGTTAGAAAATGGAATTTGAAAACCTTTTTGAAGCCATGAACCTAGCTAAGAGGTGTGTGTGTGTGATAATCCCATATCTCTACTTCTAATATCTAGCTTTGACAAAATATCTAAAATAAAATCAAAAATACAAATCTTGAATCTTTAGCAAAGTCTTGACTTGTTCTTGATCTTTTTTTCAACGTCATATTCCCGAAGCTTCCTATGTGCTTTGGCTTGGGAATGCAAATCTTGGGCGAACTCCAAATGTGTGAGTCTTTTAGTGGAGTCGTCAAAAACCTATTTCTTGAGCCTGAAATCCTTTTAAACAAGATTATTAAATACATAACTAAATATGTTTTGCTATCATCAAAATAACCGGGATAATGGCCTTTGGGCCAACAATCTCCCCCTTTTTGATGATGGCAAAACATATGTAGTTATCACAGGATATTTTGGGTAGAGTCTTCAAATGAAGCTCCCCCTCAACACAAGCATATATATAAAAATCATACTCAGGCATATTATCACAAATCATAATCATAAACATTTTATTTCCATGCCAACAAAAGATGCCAAATACTCATGTCATATCATAGATGAAGGAAATGAGTCTCATACATGACATAAATACATAAAACACATAACCATATCCATGTCCACAACACAAAATAAAAATACATGACAAAGCAAAAGATGTCCAACACAAAATATGTCAAGTACATAACAAAATAACAAAGTGTCACAAAATATCTCTCTCAAAATAACTTTCCCCCTTTTTGACATCATCAAAAGGGGAGGTCACTCCTCAGCACCATCATCACCGTCATCGCCGTCTCCGTCATCATCACCACCTTCTTCTGAAGAAGCAACCTCCTCTGGATCCATGCCATCGACTCTGGTGCGCGGTGGTGGAACAGAAGAGCGAGCTCTGGGAGGAAATGGAGGACCGGTGGCTGGGAGTCGACAAGCAGTCGGAGTCCGATCAGGAACGAGCATGTCAAATTTTGAGAAAAGGGCCTGAAACTGAACATCCATGAATCTCATGGAGTCAGCAAAATAAGACATGTCGTTTCGGACCTCCTCCCGAAAAGCAGCGTCCCGGATGTCACGAGCATCCATCTCCGCCCGAATGGCTGCGTCGCGCTTCTCGACCCAGGCCTGGTGCGCCTCGATCTGAGAGCGGACATCCGAAGAGAGAAGAGCTAGTAACTCAGGAGGAAATGCAGGTGCTGCAGAAGAAGAAGATCCTGGTGCTGAAGATGAGCCAGGACCAGCAGGAGGAAGAGGTGGTTGCACAGGAGCGTGTCTACGCAGCTGTGCTTCCATCATCTTCAGGATAACTCCATTGATGTTGGTCAGGGGATTGGAAGGAGTTTCAGTGGAGAGATCAAAGTCAAGGGCCCTAAGAAGATGGGTAATAAGCATGCCGTAGGGCAAGCTTCTACCTGCAGTACGGATCTGATCAGAGCCCATATGAGATGCTATGACTCTAGGAAAGTTTACCTTAATCCCTTTAAGCAGGCAATAGATAATCAAAGGGACACAACCCCTAGCATGGCTATACTCACCATGTTTGGGGACAATGTTGTAGAAGATAATCTTGGCAAGGACTTGAGATTGAAGAGTGTATCTACTCACAACCTCGTTTCTAACCAAGCCGGGATTGTCATTCCCGTGGATTAGAGTAGAGGCGGTGAGTGAAGATTCACCCTCCGGAAATTCAAAGTCATGCAAATCATGAGAATACACATCTGCTCCACCAGTGGAGAGATACAGAATCCTAGCAAATCGACCTATAGAAATGTCGATGTTTCTACCTAAAACCCTAGATGTGATCCGATTTCCATCGAATTCATAATTGGCATAAAAGTAAGGAACAAGGGAGGTGTAGACTTGTTCCTTGATGGACAAGAACTCAACTAGATTGTTGTTTTGCAAGATTTGAGGGATACCTAGATGTTCAAAATCCTGAATAGCTACAAATCTCCCTGAATTGATATTTCTAGTGGAGAGATGGGAGAATCTATCAGCTGCAAGATCATTTATAAAGGGGCGAGGGGGTCTAGGAGCTTGGGAGGAAGGTTGTGCAACTTCCTTTCCCTTCTCAGTACGAGATCTCTTAGGCATGATGAAAAAAAAAATGAAATTTTTAGATTAAAACAGGTTATGGCACGATCTAGAAGCTAAGCAACCTAAAATAGTGACAAAGGAAGAAGGATTTCTAAGCTAGAAGTGAAGATTCACAATAAAAATTCGATTTTTACCTTGATGAAAATTCTGAAACCCTAACTGAAAAATCTGGAATTTCTGAAAATCTGCTGGTTTGATCGGCTTGAAATTGCAGATCTGGAGTTGGAAGAAGAAGTATGAAGTGGGTTTTCAAGGAATTAACGATCAGATGAAAGATTTGAGAGTTGGAAATTATGAGGGAAATGGGTGTCTTGCGGTTCGTCTGAGAGAAGTGAGAGAGAGAGAGAAAAAGTGAAGAGAAAAACACAGATATAGGGCCAAATACGACGATTGGTTGACCGAAACAACCCGAGAGCTCTGTAAGCATAGAGCGGTCGACCGGGTCGGTCGACCGATTTAACCCGAGAGTTCTGCAGGCAAGATCGGTCGACCGGGACACATAGTCGGTCGACCGATAACAGAAAAGAAATAAAAATTTTCTTCTCAGGCAGAGTCGGTCGACCGGGGTTATATAGGTCGGTCGACCGGCTTTGCCTGAAAACTGTTATCAGCCCCAAAAAAAAAAATTTTTAAAATAATTTAAAATAATTTGTAATCAAAATAGGTGTTATATATAAACATATAGGAATACACCAACAGGTTTTAAATCTTCATTAAGTTATTACAACATCAAAATTCATGCAATCCCTTTTAAATTTTATTTTTCATATTTAAACAAAGATTTTAAAGATGTTGAAGCCGAATACCCAGTGACGGGTTCTGAACTTCATCCTCTTGATTCCTCTTGAATGAGTTGAGGTGCGCAATTGCCATCTTTAAGGTGTTTGTTTAAATAGGAAATTTTACAAATGTTTATTTTTATTTATGAAAATAATGTGTATATGTATACAAGAATATAATCACAAATAATAACCTATACATGTGGACATACATTAAACAAGGCATGAAAAAAAATATGGAAGTTAACACAAGGCACATATACAATCATGATAGAAAAATAGTTCTATACAAGCATATATCAATAGAGTACAAAAGTAAACTATCAATTCTATACATATGTATACATGACTAAAAATCAAAAACTTAACATGGCATATACAATCATGATAGAGTTGCAAGTTTATACTAATCATGTATCAATGAGGCATAAAATTAAACTAGCAATCCTATAACAATTGTATATACAAAATTAAACTCTTAAATGGAGATGTTACCAATTTACGGGCAATCTCCAAAATTAGGTGCCTCCATGATAGCGATGCAATCTTGATGTGTTCTTTAAGCTTTGTTGCATCTACCATCCGGGCACCACCTCCTCCTAAGTCTTGGAAGGGGTAGATCCACCTATACCTGTATCATTTAAATTTGGTGGCTCTTTTGGTACCCAAATCTTAGTGGGTCCTTTGGGATTAGATCCGGGGCGAACCCAAACAAATTTATTCTTAACATTGTTCTTAGCATAGCAAAATTTTTCTAAATGGCCTTTGCGGCCACAATGTGTGCAAATATAAATTCTACCACTATTGTACATAAAAGCATGGTTATGAGTGTGTGCATGTTTATGTGTGGAGTGTTTATGATGAACATGTTTCCCTTGAGCTACTCCCTTAGGAAATTTAGATGCAAGCTTGTTAAAATCAAATGCGCATTTCTTTAAAGTTTTATCTAAAGAATCAACACGTTTTTGAATTTCAACAAAAACATTTTTATCATTAGAAATCATGGGGGTTTTTCCTTTATTAGCTACCTTATACTTATCAAAATCATTTTTCAATTTTTCAAAAGAACTAGATAACTCATTTTTCTCTTTTTCAATAATATTAATCTTATCTCTTAAAGACTCATTTTCCCTTTTTAACTTTTTATTATGAGATTGCGAAATCTCATATCTATGTTGTAATTCCTCAAAGAAATGTGCTAGTTCATCCATAGTGAGGTCATCATCATCAAGAGTGTTATCAAATGTTACCTTAGAAGCGTCGTCTCCTTGTGCCATGAAGCACATGTTGGCGGCGTCGTGCTCCTCTTCGGATTCTGACTCCGAATCATCCCATGTAGCGGCCAAGGCTTTCTTCTTTCTTTGCCCATTCTTGGATGTGGTTGCTTGTAGAGCGGGGCAATCGGCAATTAGGTGACCGATCTTCTTGCAATGAAAGCAAGGACCGGGTTCATCTCTTTTCTTCTCGTACCTTCCTTGAGGCTTCCCTCTTCGGAAGTTACTTTGCCGTCCCTTCTTGTAGAACATCTTGCCCACCTTCCGGATGAGCATGGCGAAATCCTCATCGCAATCTTCCGATGAGTCATCCTCTTCGTGTATGGTAGGAGCGGCTTTGAAGGCAATGGTCTTCTTCTTTGGTGCCTCCCTTTCTTCTCTAACTTTCATCTCCATCTCATGCGTCTTGAGATTTCCGATGAAGCTGGAGAAGTCCATCTCCTCTTTGTCGTTGAGTTCCTTGAGTGTGGTCGCCTTGACTTCCCAAGCTTTGGGAAGAGCTCTAATCACCTTCCTTATCTTTTGATCATTATCAATCTTGTCGCCTAAGGAAGAAAGAGCATTAGTTATTTTTGTAAAACGGGTGAGCATGTCATCAATGCTCTCATTATCAAACATGTAAAAGTTCTCATATTGAGAACGTAGCAAGTCAACTTTGGCTCTCTTGACTTGAGACGTTCCCTCATGAGTCACAATGAGTATGTTCCAAACCTCAAATGCGGATTTACAATTTATTATGCGTGCAAGGTCATCTTCATTCAATGCTTGGGTCAATGCATATTGTGCCCTAGCATTAGCCTCATAGTCTTTGGAAGTATCCTCGGACCATGTGCTCTCATCACTAGTGGGTTCAATAAAATCTTTGGTTATAGCCCTAGCTACCCTAACTCCTAGGGATTTAAGGAAGAGATTCATTTTCACCTTCCAAATGGGGAAGTTTAAACCATCAAACTTGGGTGGGGATTTAATGCTAGAAAAGTCCATGGATGCCATGAATGCTCAAGCAAATGTAAATGCAACACAAATGTATATAGCCAAATATGGATCTCCCTAAGGTTGTTAGACCTAAGTTGTAGGGTTAGGCTCTGATACCAATTGAAATCACCTAGGGGGGGTGAATAGGTGATGGCTATATGAAATATGGCAATTTTGCGGAATTAAAACTTTCACACACAAATAGCACAAATAAAGACTTGCAATAAATACAACAATTAAGGTGCAAGAATTGAAAGGAGTAGAGTTAGAGAAAATTGATCAAACGCAAACGCAAGGATGTGTTTCCGAGGTTCGAGCCACGCTCTACGTCCCCGCCTTCACACTTGAAGGATTTGCACTACTATCGTTGATCCCACCGGATCGCCAATACAAGGACACACTTGTCCCTTACACTTGTGATGCCGCAACACCACCCGAAGCTCACTAGCTCCCTTGAGGCCGATGCCTCTACAACTTCACTCCAAGAAGAAATGAGTGATCACACTTGATCACTTTACAAAAGCTCACTTGCACAATCCTAGAACCAAATATGTAGATGTAAAGCTTGGGATTGTGGTGTGCAAAATCTAGAGAGAAGCTAGAGGAATAGGCTACAAGTTGGGTGTTGGGAATTTAGGCTTTGGAAAATCTTTTATGAAGGAAAGCTTTGAAAATCTTTGTAAAACTCTTATGAAATATTTTGCAATTGTTGTCTAATCAATATGAGGTGACCCTCTATTTATAGGGGTCAAAAACAGCCTCACAAATTCGCTGATACCAAATCCCAAAAGAGAAAACAGTCAGAAAAAAATAGCTGTTGGATCTGTCAGAACTTTTGACAGAGTCCGGTCGACCGGGTCGGTCGACCGCCAACGGTAAAAAATGTGACCGTTGGGGCTCATCGGTCGACCGGGTCGGTCGACCGAAAACTCCTGAGAAAGCAAGTGAACATCGGTCGACCGGGTCGGTTGACTGATATAGACGTGCACAGTATTGTGCACATCGGTCGACCGGGCCGGTCGACCGGTCACTGTGAGTTCTGAAAAACAGAACTTCCAGAACCAGAAAATCTTGGGTTTTTGGATTTGGGTCTTGGGTAGGATTTTTGGAACTTGTAAAAACATAGAGTATGAGCATGTGTCATACTTCTATCATGTTAAAATAGTTTGATAAAAATCCTTTTGATAGAAACTTGTTTTTCCATAAAATTGTTTTTCCCAAAACTATTGTTTTTTCTGAAAATCATATTTCCAAAATATGTTCTCTTTAGATCTAAGTTAGAAAATGGAATTTGAAAACCTTTTTGAAGCCATGAACCTAGCTAAGAGGTGTGTGTGTGTGATAATCCCATATCTCTACTTCTAATATCTAGCTTTGACAAAATATCTAAAATAAAATCAAAAATACAAATCTTGAATCTTTAGCAAAGTCTTGACTTGTTCTTGATCTTTTCTTCAACGTCATATTCCCGAAGCTTCCTATGTGCTTTGGCTTGGGAATGCAAATCTTGGGCGAACTCCAAATGTGTGAGTCTTTTAGTGGAGTCGTCAAAAACCTATTTCTTGAGCCTGAAATCCTTTTAAACAAGATTATTAAATACATAACTAAATATGTTTTGCTATCATCAAAATAACCGGGATAATGGCCTTTGGGCCAACACAACATACACTTCCTTTTCTATAAAAATATTTAAAAATGCACTTTTGAAATCTATTTCAAAAAGTTTGAGATCTTTAAAAGAAGCAAAGGTAAGTGTCATCCGTATGGCTTCAAGCCGTGCTACGGGTGCAAAGGTTTCCTCAAAATCGATACATTCGATTTGGGTGTAACCTTAGGCCACTAACCTAGTTTTATTTCTAATAACATTACCCGACTCATCCAACTTATTCTCAAAGTTCCATTTAATACCAATAATGAGTATATCATGGGGTCTAGGAATAAGATGCCAAACTTGATTGCGCTCTTCTTGTATTGTAAGCAACCAATATGAATCAGCCTCAGCTTTGAGGATGTTTTTGGGCTCAATATATGAAATAAAAGCAAAATGCTCACATAAATTATGGGGCTTGAATTGAATAGTTACCCTCTTGGATAAATCACCTATGATGGGGTCCTTGGGTTAACTTGTAATTTCAGTTAACTTGAAAGAATCGTATCGATATGTACGAAAAAGTTCAGTAATTTCAGTTAACTTGTAAAAAACTAAATTAGTTGTGGGATAAGAAAATAATCTTGTTACTCTTTTAAAATTTTCAAAAATTCACAAAGTACTTCAATAATTTTCTAATCATTATTGAAAATTAACATATCTGACAATTCTGTGAAAATAAACATATTTATTGCAGTCCGATAAGAAATAACTTTCCTCAACATATTACATGTTGAGTTCTAACGAGTCCTTAAGTCCTGAGGTAAATTTTAATTGGTAAGACTACGCTAGAATAACGTTATTTAAAGTTTTGCCTTCTTGGGCCACTAATTCTAATAAATAAAATAGTATTTCTTAAATTTTGAATATAAGTATCTATACATTTTAAATCATCCTCTACACATAAGTTAGTAATGTGACATACACAATGAATATAAAAAAGTTTTTCATTCAAAACTTGTCTAAAATGATTTTTTTAAAGTTCAATTGCAACAATATTATTGCTAGCATTATTAGCTGAAATAAAAAATTTAAATTCAAGTCTAAATTCTCTAACAATTTTCATAATAGTCTGATTAAATTAGAACCATTATGAGGAAATAAAATTTTTTAAAATCAATAATTTTTTATTTAAAAGCCAGTCAGAATCAATAAAATGTGTAGTAACAACTATGTAATGAAAGCCGTTAATGCAACTCTTTATGGCATAGAAGAAAATTTGCAATTAAAATTTATTTTTTCCTCAACAACCCTGAATATTTCTGCGCGAATAGTATCTTTATCAAATGGATCATATTCAGGATTATGAGTAGCTCTGATAAAATTTATAAATGCTTCATTTTCAGTAAAATCAAAAGGTTATTCATCCTGAATTAAATATTTAGCAGGATTAGTTTTACCTCTTTGATGATATAACTAAAACTACTTAGTGTGCCACCAAAAGTAGAAATTTGTATTTGTCATGGTTGATTCTGGGAATGTTTTAGCCTTAATGTGCCTAGTTAGTGCGCCGATTTCACTATTTTCTGGAAAAACATAAGAAACGTCGTGGCGTATCTTGTATATAGCCTTCCTAACCAATTAATAGTTTCTTTTTTAAAAAAAATTTCAAATCTCAAATTTTCCGTTTGCCATGGAAGCAACTTCGACAGTAAAAGCAGAAGGTAGATTAGAAGGTGGCTCAGAAGAAGAAATAAAATCTATGGATGGTGTTTTGTTTATGTAAACAGAAGTATTGAGTGTCCGGTAAAGGCATATGTAAATTATACCATTCTTGACTATTTAAATATAAAATATTATACCTAGAAGAAGGAGGATTGCTAGTGCTTGTTGCAGAAGAGTGTGGATCCATTTTTAAGATAAAATTGACAAAAAAATAAATACCAAAACTTTTATAAATTGTGAAAGCTTGAGCACTTGGGAATTTGAGGAGAGATTGAGAGAGCTCGAATGCTTGATCACTTGAGGACTTGAGGAGAAGTGGAGGGAGATTGAGCACTTGAGTAGCTTGAGAGAACTTGAGGGAGCTTGATCACTTGAGAACTTGAGAAACTTGAGAGTTTGAGCACTTGAGAAGTTAAGAAAATATTAAGAGATTTTTAGAGAATTTTTTTGGTGATGAAATGAAGTGAGGAAGAGTGGGTATTTATAGAGAAGAATGAGTAGTTAAAATGTAATTTTTTTGCTAAAATTTTTTTTTGGTCAATATTCCCGTTGGGGGGATTTGTAAAAACAAATTACAATCCCCCAAACGGCTATATTTTGGCCCAATATAGCCGTTGGCGATTTTTTGTAAAAACAATTTACAAATCCCCCCAAACCTGACAAAGGCTACTAAAGTAGCTGTTGCCTTGGCCAGCCCGGGTTCGACCTGTGTTTGGCCCAGCCCGGTGGGCCTGACCTAGGCCAAACCCAGGCACGCCCTGGGTTTGGGGGCATACTCGGGAGGGTAACGGCCCGGATTGCCTAGGCCGGGCTGGGCCCGGGCTAACCTGGGCCGGTTCCTGGCGGGGCGGACTTGGGTGTATTTTATTAAGGAAAAGTTGGAGGTATTCTCTAAATTTTAAGACTTCAAGGTGTTGGTTGAAAGCTTGCTTGATAAGAGATTAAATGCTTGCAAACCGATAATGGTGGTGAACTCACTTTAAATCGACTTATTCAATTTTGCAAGAAGTTTGGTTTCATGAAGCAACTCACTTGTTCTCACACACCACTGCAAAATGGTGCAGCGGAGAGGAAAATATGGCACTTGGTGAAAACTTGCAAAAGGTGGCTATATGCCAAAAATTTACCTAAAGATTTATGGGCAGAGGGTATGTCTTGTGCACTTATGTCATTAACCGGGTTCCTCTTAGCCTGATAAACATGAAGTCTCCATATGAACTGTTGTCGGGTAAGAAGCCGAATGTCAAACACTCTGGCTCTATTGTTATGTTCATGTTCCAGATACTCTAAGGACAAAGCTGGATGCGAAGGCAAAGAAGTGTATCTTTATTGGCTTTGATGAGAGGAAGAAGGGATTGAAGTGTATGAATCCCACTACCAATAGGTTCATTATTTCTAGAGATGTTGTTTTTGATGAAGTAACTTCTTATTATAAGAAGGATGGTGATATTTCTCAATCTGAGGTAGTGGAATTACCAATCACATATTTTGAATCTTTTGACTCGGCAGTTCTGATTATTCCTTTTCTCCTTTAATCGGGGGGGGGGGGGGGGGGGGGGGGGGGGGGGGGGGGGGGGGGGGGGGGGGGGGGGAAGAAAATAGGGGAGTTGAAAATTCTTAAGGATGTGTACTTCGGAGGTCTTCAAGAACTATTGTAAAACAAATGCGCTATTGAGATGAAGCCTTTGTTAATATCCACTTTTGTTTGTTGCAGGTCCATTTGATGATAGTGAACCATCTTGTTTTGATGAAGCACGTGATATGAAGGAATGGGATTATGCTATGGAGGAGATGCAAGCACTTATAAAAAATGAAACTTGGCATCTTGTTTCAAAACCCAAGGAGGTAAAGCCAATTACATGCAAATGGGTGTACAAGACAAAGCGCAAACAAGATGGGACCATTGATAGATACAAAGCAAGGTTGCCTGCTCGTGCTCTCAAAAATATGGAGAAGACTATGAGGAGACTTTAGTCCGGTTGCAAAAATGACTTAGGTTCGGGTACTCATTTTTTTGGCGGCATCTCAAGGTTGAAAGTTATGGCAACTTGATGTGAAAAATGCCTTCTTATATGGAGAAATTGACAAAGAGATTTACATGGAACAACCACCTGAATATGTTTATTGTGATCATCAACAATATGTGTGTAAGCTCAAGAAAGCTCTTTATGGCTTGAAGCAAGCACCAAGAGGTATGGTAAAATTGCTAAATATTTAGAATTTTGTGGTTATTTTGCTTCAAATTCCGATCCTGCCTTGTTTGTTAAGAAGAATGGGAAGTTGCACATAATTGCTATTCTATATATGGATGATATGATAGTGACTGGAAACAATGGAGAAGAGATTGTAACCTTCGTGCTGAACTGTCAACTCGATTCAAGGTGAACAATTTAGGTGAATTGAATCACTTCCTTGGTTTGGAGCTAGAAAATTTGAAGGATGGTATTCTTATCTCATAGAAGCTATGCAAAATGGCGGAAAGGTTTGATTCTGTCTGAAGCAAAAAAATGTGCTACTCCACTGAAGCCAACATTAAGTTAAGGCGTGGTGGAGGGAATCTTCTTGATGATACTCAACCTTATCGTGCCTTAGTTGGAAGTCTAATTTATTTGACTATCACAAGGCCAAACATTTTCTTCTCTGTTGGACTTGTTAGTCAGTTTATGCAAGAACCAAGAAAGCCTCATTTCGATGCAACTAAACACATATTGAAGTATGTTTTATCTACTCTTGAAATGGGTCTTATGTTCAAAAAGAAGTTGGTTTTAGTTTGCATGGCTATGTTGATGCTGTGACTTGGATGATTGGAAGTCCACTTCGGGTTATGTTTTCCTTAGTGATTCGGCATGCATTTCTTGGTGCAGTAAAAAGCAGGCTCGAGTCTCTTTCTACCACTGAAGCAGAATGCAAAACATCTTCTCTTGCAGCTCAAGAGTGTGTGTTGTTGAGGCGGTTGATTGATGATGTGTCCTCACCAATTCATAATCCTACTACTATTTTTGGTGAGAATCGAAGTGTGCTCAAACTTGCTACAAATCCGGTCTGTCATGTAAGGACTAAACACATTAATTTAACATCATTTTATTTGTGAGTGTGTGCTCGATGGGACTATTAAAGTTCAAGAGGCATGGAGCAATTCAAATGTTGTGGATATCTTCACAAAGTGTCTTCCTAAAGGATCGTTTGGAGTTCTTCGTTCTCGCTTGGGATAGTATCTAGAAAAATCACTTTAAGGGGGGGTGTTAAACTTTTTAAATTGGTTTTCTTTGGAATTATATTAATTTTATGTAATTAATTAAGTTGTGAAACTTGCACAATCCCCTACCCTCATTAAACTTCATTAAAACTCTACATTCCTATTTTTCTATACATGCACCCTTGAAAACGTAGACTCTTCCTATTTCCTATGCATGCACAATTGGATACGTAGAATTTTTCTATTTCCTATGCATCTACCTATATTTACAACCATGCATCACTCTGCCTATATATGCTCACTTATCTCCTCCTATCCAATTCACACCAGAACTAAAAACCTTTCCATCTTCATCCTTGTGCAAGTTTGAACTATTATTGTCCTCTTTATATTATGTCCAAGCTTATGTAATCATTTGCAATATTAATAGAAGTGTTGTCTTCTCTTTGTCCCATCTTCCTGATTGCATATCTTGGGCTAGTGTAACTTGTTTGTTTGCACTATTTGAGAATCAATTCAACCGAAATATTGGAAGGTCGTCTTTCTCCACATTGCCATATCCCAATAGTAGAGAGTATCCAAAGTGATCACAGAGTCGCACACTAAATAAGATTTTGTTTCCAAGCGGTGAACAGATTTATCAAGATTTCTATCAAGAAAGAGTAATAGATAGTCACATAGTTCTATGGTAGATATTCACATAGCTTTTGATTACCAAAAACACCAACGAAAATAATTGATCCATTGGACACAATCCTTGATCAAAAAAAGAATGTCAATTTTTAGAGAACTTCTCGGTCATACTTGATAAAAAGAGAATAGCAATGATAGTCATTGCTAGACCAATGAGGAAATATCAAAATGCTCCTCGGGATTAGCTCAACCCCAGTAAAAGGGATTATTAAAATGATCCTTGATCTCCACCAGAAAGAGAATACATACATACATACATACATACATACATACATACATATATATATATATATATATAATATATATATATATATATATATATATATATATATATCTTTTAACCAGCCCGCTGTGAATTCCTCGAAGAATATCTATTTGTACGTTGTTCAAAAGAATATTTGCTCAAAAGAGCCCCAGTTCGGAAGTATACTAAATTGCATTGCTGGATCATTTTTGTCATCATTCGAAAAGAAAATATGATGAAGCTCTTAGCTATTTCTTGAAATATTAATTTTGCTCATTGAATCAATAAGATTATGCATCATTTGCCAAAATAATCAATGATCATTGAGCAATTCATCAAGTAAATAAATTGTTCGATCAATCATATTTGATTGTGTGACTTAGAAATAGGTCTTCAGGATGATGTGCTTTAAATGAATCTATGCTGGAATAGATGTTGGTTTGAACCAGCGAAGTTTCTGATAACTATTCGAGGTGACAGTCAATTGTAATGCAATTCTCTGTGGCCTTCCAAACATTGCCATGGTCAACTTTGTACTCCTACAATGCTTCACCTAATTGCCTCAATGGGTGAAGAGATGGTACTTCAACCGAGCTTTTCATAACCTTTTGGATAACATACAATGTTGGCCAGTAGAGTTTTGATATTTCCACTTCAAATGAGTTATTCTATGCAACAAAAGAAACCACATTTTCAAGCATGAAAGTCACCATTTCTTTATCATCAACAATAGTTGAGGAGTGCAAAGAGTTAGGGGGATGAAATAGCCATTATTTCAGCAAATTTTGTGCAAAATGGTACAAGGAGTGTAGAAGATTCGACTAGCATGCGCCCGAAATATAATAAGTGTAGAGAACTTGTTCTTGAAATGGGACAGAAGTGTTATGTACTTGACCTAAATAATTCTTTTGGAGCAGGGAGTGTAATCTTACTCGGCCTGGATAATTCTTTGTGGTAAAGGAGTGTAATCTTACTCAACTTGAATAGAAAACTCTATTTATTGTCATATTGAAAGGAGTGTAATGGACTTAGGGGGCCAAGTTGTTTTGTAATGGCACCTGACCATCCTAAACCTCTTCATTGCCTTCATTATTCTAGCAGAAATTGGTAGACTAAATAAATTAATGCATAACAAATCATGAAACGAATTCTTCAGTAGATCGAAATCGAAATCCCTCACCAATCGATAGTAGATAGATTTTAAAACACTTTAAAATAATAAGATTACTGAGAAACAGAATTTGTAGAAAAGTTTCGCCATTGCAAAGTAAAAGTTCTTTTGTCTAAAGATATAAATATTTAAGAACATTTTTGTAAATATATGAAATATGAAGGAGGTTTCTGTCTAAAGAGTTTCTCAAGTATTAATGAAAAAATCTTATCGATCTGAAAACTCTAATTATCTGACAAGATGCTTTGATCTTGATGATAAAAAGAACCACATTAATACTCCAGAAATATGATCTGAAAACCACATTTATGATCGCAATTAATTTTATTATACCTCCTTCACGATAGCAATATGATCCCAGCTTTCGATTCCCCCTCAAAAACATAAACTTAAATCTCGGATTTCAACTCTTTATTGAAAACGAAATCTTGAACATTTAAAACCAATTATCTATCATGGATTAGTTTTCTTGATTAACTGATCGTGGATTACTCATTCTTGAATGATCTACCATGGGTTGCTGGCTCTTGATTGATTCATCTAAGTGGATGTTCACCATAGAAAAAGAGTGGTTTGCTTGTTAATGGTTGCTTCTTGATTGCTTCTCTCGATGTCTTTCACCATGTTAGCCCCATCTTCATAAAAATTGAAATCAAAAGCTTAAATTCAACTCTCAATGAAAGCACCAATGGTGAAATTATTGTGAAACTGACTCATTTTCAAGAGGTGATGATAGTCACAAAAGATCCAATCAAGATTGGAGAAGAAAAATAACCTGAAAAAGAAGCATATCAAAGAAAATAGTGTAGTGATCGACAGGCATATCAACCACACACAACAGATCGTAGACAAGCATATAGATCACGCACAAAATAAAAGAAATGTGGCTCAGACTGTATAGACTGGCATACCTGTCAACAAGTGTTAGGATCTTTTGACAGCCAAAGGCCATAACTGGATTTAGGTTTCTTTTTCGGGCACATTTAAGGTTTTCTTTTTGATGGACTCTGAATAGAACTCAAATTCTATTCATTGAAAGATTTGTTTCTAAAAATTGAACGGTTTAGAATTGTTTGGATCAAGAAAATCAACTCCCACAAGGATTGATCTATTGGCCCAAAGGCCCATTATTCTAATTTTGATGATGATTAACTCATAAAAATATAGTAACTAATGATCTTGCAATATATGAGTTTCATATTTAATCAAGATCATAAATTATTATTTAGCTTCTTCAAAAAATGCAAAGTCAAGTCTTGAAGCTATCACAGGTTAATTCAAGAGCTCAAGTATAAAAGACACATTAAATACTCAAAGAGGAATCTATCTCACTTGAATCATGTATGGATCAATCAAGAAGAAGAAGAAGAAGATCAAGATTAAGAAGAAGACTTGAAGTTTATAAAAGAGTCTATAAGTGTTTAGAAATTTTATTGAGGGTAGTGTAGATTTGATTCAAGCTCACATACATAAGTTTCTATATTGGTTTATGGGTTAAAAAAAGAACTTGTAGTTTAAAGTTTTGGTTTTTATCAAAAAATTGATTTTTATAAAAAGAAAATCTCAAAAACAAGTTTATATTGGTTTATGTATGTATTGGAGTTGTCTATACATATAGGGCTTCAAAAGAGTTTTAATTACTTTTTTTTTGTGTTTTATACGTGTTTTAAAAAAAAAACTTATTTATAAAAAAATATTTTTAAATATTTAAAAAATTAAAGATTTATCTGTCCAAGTACCAGGATAGCCGACAACTATATGCAGATGTCGATTGCTGAAACATGTGCACAGGCTTAGTGCAGCTCGGTTGTCGATAGCCACACATAGTTGTCGATAGGTTAATCCAACAAAGACTGAGTCTGAGCTCAGTTTGTCGACAATAAAGTGTAATTGTCGACAACTAGCTTTACAAAGATCGAGGATGTCTCAGTTTGTCAATAGCCAGACTCACCTGTCGGTAGTACTTGTTCAGTTTTTGAATTATTCGACCGTTAGAGCCATGCCTGTTGATAGACATGTGCTAGTTGACGATAGTCATTCTTTCAACCTACCAGATTTGCTTCTCAACGACTATGTTTTCATTGTAAACATTCCAGATTTATTTCCAATGGCTATTTCATGGTTTTAAAGATATCTAACATGTTTTTATTGTTGGGATTTGTTAAGTAATGATCTCTAACCTTCTCCTTTAAATAGGAGTGATTAGAGATTGTCTAAAAATTAAGTTTTGAAAAGTTTTAAGTGATATACATTTCATATCCTTATGAGAATGTTTTTTCTTAGGTTTTTCAATTCCAAATTTCTAGTTTTTCTCTCATCCACACTCAAAATTTTAATTCTTTTCTATTTTTAAGTTGGGGATTGTAAACGAGTTGTGTTTGTGGTCAAAGAGTTGATCACTAGTTATTTCATTCTATATTTAAGTGGTTGGAGGTTGCGGCCTTGTTCGAGCTTGAGGGCTTATGTGTTGGTGTCCTTGCGAGAACGAGTGAGGGAGTTACGGGTCTAAGAGTTTTGAGAGAGCTTGTAGGTGTTGTGGTACTGAGTGATCTTGCGGGATTGTGCATAGCGAAAATCCTTTATTATGGTGAAGGCAGGACGTAGAGTAAATTGCTTGAACCTCGAAATAATTCTCTCATGTTTGCAATTGATTTTCTTTTCAACTCAACTATACTTAATTTTTTATATCTTGCATGCTCTTACTTGCTTATTATTATAAGCTTGATATTATTTTATATGCTTGCACTCGTTTAAACCAATAAAATATTTATGCCCTCATCTTTTATTTTAAGAGGAACCACAAGGAATAGTTCAGAGCCCTTCACTGGGTATATGGTTTCATTTCTTAGTTGTTGAGTTTGATTATTAATTAAGTTTTAATTTTCCATTTCTAATTCAACCCCCTCTAGATGATTTCATGATCAAGTTCTTCAAGCATCCAACAACTGATATCATCTCATATTCTGAATAAGTCTGTTTTGTAAAACTATATAAATAAAAGTTATAACATAGTACATTGTAACACAAGAAAAAAAATATAAGAGGCCAATGCAAAAAGAGAGGTAGGTAACAGTGCAAGGAGAGTAGGTGAATACTCTTGTAGGATTCAAGAGAAGGGTAAATACTCTTGTGAGAATCAAGGAGAAGATTAGATCCTTTATACTAAGTCTATTAATAAAACTCTCTCAAGTTCTCTCCCCGTAGAGTAGGCTGAGTTTGACGGAATCACTTTAAATCCTCATGTTATTTATCTTTTGTCTTGGTATTGCTATTTTACTTTACTAGTTTTCTTTTAAAGTATTACATATTGTCACAATTTTGCAACGTCGATCGTAGTTTTCGCACGCAACAGTCGGTGTCATAACCCGATTATTGATGTGGTCTCCATAATTGATAAGATTGACGATAAGGCAATATGTCAAAGATTGAAATTTCTGTGAACAAGTCGAGATCGAGAAATTTAACGACAAAGGAAACTTCATTCTATGACAAAAAAAGGTGAAGGCGTTGTTGTGCAACAAGGCCCTCACAAAACCCTGCAGGAAAAGTCAGCAAAACCTGTGGGTATATCAGATGAGGATCAGAAGGAGTCGGATCTGAAAGTGGCAAGCACGGCCCAATCATGTCTCACAGACGAGGTCGTGTACATTGTGATGGATAAAAAATAGCTACAACTTTGTAATCAAGGTTAGAAATGTTGTATATGACAAAATATCTCTCCAACAAGTTGTATTTGAAGAAACAACTACATAGGCTATGCGTTAAGGAAGGGAAAGCGGTGTTGGAGCATCTGAACTTCTTTAACAAGATCATCAGCGAGTTACTCGGTATTGATGTGAAGATCTACAAGGAAGATAAGGTGTTAATACTTCTCAGTTTGCTTTCAAAGTCAAAAGATCATATTGTAACTACCGTATTCTACAGAAAAGAAAAATTCATCTTGGAGGAGGTCACGATAACTCTATTATCAGACGAGATTAGGAAAAAGCCAAATCAAGATGAGGAGAAAGGTTTAGGTTGGTAGTCATGGGAAGGAAAGGAAGGGAAGGAAAGAAAAGTCCAGATTTGTCAAAGGCATGTCACTTCTGTCACCAAAAAAGTTATTGAAAGAAGGACTGCAAGCATCAATAAGAGTGGTTAAAGAAGAAAGGGCAAACTACAGGGCAAATGTAGCAGAAAGTGTATCAGATACCTCTGTGCTAACAGCTTCCATAGATAACACTTCTACAGATAAGCACTAGATATTAGATTCTGGTAGTACAGTTCGTGCATGTTCCCAAAAGGGGATGTTCAACTCCTTAGTTGTAAAGGAGGAAGGGACATTCAAGATGGTAGATGACTCGGCTTGCAAGGTCATTGGCACTAAAACAATCAATATTACAGGTAGAGATGGAACATTGTGTGCTCTGAAAGTGGTCTGGTATATCTTGGAGGCACGGTACAATCTAATATCCATAAGGGTGCTAGACTCAGAGGGATACCAGGTCCAAGTGCAACACATAATCTTCATGGTTAACCAAGGAGACAGGGTAGTTGTAGAATGAGAGAGGTAACTGGAAGGATATACAAGCTGAAAAATAAACTATATTAAAGATGGTGGATGGCCTAGCTTGCAAGGCCCATCACTACTAGAACAGTCAATATTATTGGTAAAGATGGGACGGTGCATACTCTGGAGGCAGTCTAATAATCCCGGAGGCCCAATACAATCTAATATCCATAGGGATGATCGACTCAGAGGGATGCCAGATCTAAGTGCAATACAAACTCATCACGGTTATCCAAGGAGACATGATAATCCTGAAAGAAGAGAAGAGTGGAGGGATATACAAGCTAAAGGAAGAAAACTAAGTTCAAGGTGGAGTTTCAGTGACAACTTTGGAAGGGACCTCATCGTGAGGTGGAGCTTCAAACAAGACTGGGACTGAACGTGAAACAGGATAAAGTGTTGCAGGAAAGAAAAAAGATGCATTTGGGCAAAGTCTAAGATGGCCAAAGGCATGGCGGTTAATCAACCAAAGGCCCCAGGAGAGAGCGCAATAATAAAAGCTTCAAGGTACGATGACAATCAAGGATAAATCAAAGTAAAATTTCAAAATTTTTAATGCATTTTGATAAAGACTTACAAAGCAAGTCAAAGTGGAGATTGTGATGAAATTGTCTTCTTTTCAAGAGGAAATGATAGTCAAAGAAGATCCAATCAAGATTGGAGAAGAAAAAGAACTTGAAAAAGAAGTAGACCAAGAAAACAGTGTGGTGGTCGACATGTGATTGGTAGTGAAAAATGCATAATTGTCATCATATTTACTATCACATTTATTCATATAATAATGCACATTTATTAATATTTTGTTATTTAATGTGTGCAGGCCTTGAGTTTTGAATTAAATAAAGAATTAAAGCTTAATGAAACCCAAAAGCCCATATCCAAGCCCAAGTCCAAGCCCAGGTGTAAAAATGCAATTACAAGAAGTCAAAGTGCAAATACAAGATGTAAATATTGCAAATACTACAAAGAGGGAAAGGATAGAATTCTATCCAATCCTAAATGCTTGGTGGATGAGGATAAATACATGTGCAAGGAGAGATTGGTTTTTGAAGGGATTTAGATTTAGGGTAACTTGATTTCTAAGTTATCTTGAAAATCTAAAATGAAGAGCCAGGATCCAGCTTCCAGAAGCATATGCCCAGATGGACGGACCAGAGGAGGCCACGCGCGAAAGCATGCGGCCAGAGATCAGACTATGGCCGCGGAAACGCGGCCCAAGCCGCGTTTCCGCGGCAATCCTGCCTTATCCATCTACAGTTTTCGTGGAGGAGTTTATCCGGGACTCTATCGCCTTCTGCACCTATAAATACCCCTGCAGGCGCAGCAGAGAGGGCATCCAGAGAGAGATTAGGGTTTTCTTTAGCTATTTCTTTAAAATTTCTGCAAGTTTGTAATTTTGTTTTGCATACATTGTGGAGGAGAAGGAGCTTGTATTTGGGAGACGTTTTTCGAATAAAGGTTACCTTTTTCCCATTTAATTCTCTGCTATTTAATTTTGCTTTTATTTTGTGATCTCTCTGGTTTAGTTTTTATTCTGTGATCTTCTGATTTATTTGTTTTCTTTCTTTCTCAATTCTTCTTATTAAACAACATAAAAAAAAAGTAAATAAATTGAAAAGATAAAAAAATATGATGAACTAATTTCCTATTGTGGTTTGCTGAAATTCTTAAAGCAACCCTAGAGCAGTTAAGCATTGATCGGATTGATGACATTTTTTAGAAACCCTAGGTTTAAAGTAGATTGCTTGAAGACTAAATGATGATTAGTTTCATAATCTAAAGTCACACCTTTAAGTAATTTTTCACATTTCATGCTTAAGAACTTTGACAACGTAACTTCAAGGTAAATCTTCTCTTACGTTGTGCTTAGATGTTAGGATGAAAACGTGTTGGATTTTTAGGAGTGTCGCTAGTAAGATTCTACAATCTTTTTCTCTTGCTTGCATATCCTCTAGAAAACCTAGGATGGAGTCCATATATGCCAATATGATGATCAATATGCTTAACTTGCACTATGGGTTGTGGGTAGAATATCAGTAAAACCACATCTTTCCATTCATATACATTTCAAATCTAATCCTTTCTCTGTTTATTCAAAGCATACAGAGGAATCGGCCGAAAAGCTTGCATCGTATCCTTCCCTGAGGATCACGACCCGCTTTGGCCCTTGCTACAGCGGAAAGCATTGAGACTAAGAACTCTACACTTCAATTTCTTATTTACAAATTCTTAATTTTCAATCAACATGCCTATCGATCGCACACAATAGAGAAGAAACACAGTTCACTCTATCGATAGGAAGCATACATTATCGACATATTGGCACACCTGTCGATAGCCAGAGGCCCAGAATTCGATTTAGGTTTCTCTTTGATCACATTTAAGTTTCTTTTCTAGTGGAATCCGAATAGAACTCAAATTTTATTTTTTGAAGGATTTGTTTTCAAAAATTGAAGGATATAGAATTGTTTTAGATCAAGAAAATCAACTCTTATAAAAATTGATTAAGTTCTTCAAGTATCCTACTGTCAAGATCATCTCATAGTTCGGAATAGGGTTTGTATTGTAAAACTCAATAAATAAATGTTGTAACATAGTACACACGGAAAATATAGGAAGTCAATGCGAAGAAAGAGGTAGGTGATGGTACAAAGAGAGAATTTGAACACTCTTGTGAGGTTCAAGGGAAAGGTAAATATTCTTGTGAGAATCAAGGGGAAGGTTAGATCTTTTGTACCAAATTTATTAATAAAACTCTCTTCAGCTCTCTCTGTGTGGACATAGCGGTATTTGGCCAAACCATGTTAGATCCTCTTGTTCTATTTTATCTTGGCATTGATACTTTGCTTTACTAGTTTTCTTTTATAAGTTTTACAAATTATCACGGTTCTACAATGTCGATCACGGTATCGGGCGCACAGTTGGTATCATAGCCAGATTGTTGGTGTAATTCCAATAGAAGCATTAATTCAGCAAGAGAAATCTTGAAAGCTTTAGAGAATCTTCATAGAGTCCCGTTAACCAAGGGTTAGCATCACCAAACTTGGCCCGGTGACGGACCTCTGATGCTCAAGTCAGTATCAAATCATAGAGAGGAAGGAAAGGTAACCGAGACTAATGAGAAGAAGATACTTTTGATGAAGATTCGTTCCCCTATTTATAGATCAAGAGATACGTGGAAGGAGATTGGAGAGACCCGCCACGTCAGCACAGCTGATAATCAAGTTCTCCATCTTCTGAGAGTTATTGTCGGATGTGGTCGAACAGTTAACATACCATATCAATTCTATTAGGTAGATTTTCTTAGCTTTGATATGAGTCCAAGATCACAAAAACAAACATCATATAAGGAAGATATTGCCATAATAAGCCAGGTGTCAATCTGTCCAGATCCTGTCCAAATTTATAGCTGGGCTGAATTCTACTTCTTGTAGGATTCCGAGTCCTAATTTAGTAGGATGCCCTATCACTTATAGAACAATGAGATGTGGAAATATCTATTAGAAGGTTCTAAGATGCTTGACCATATATGTTCAAATAGCCGGATCCTCGTTGTCGAACATATTATATATGCTTACATGAGATTAGCATTATCATCTTTGGTTAATGAGTTGCTACACTAAAATTCCCTTAAGACTCATGATTTGATAATTTTCCATATGAAACATACACAATATGATAGTATCTTTGATCTATTAGCATTATGAATAAATCTTGATTTGGGTGTACTGAGTAGTTATCTATAAATTTAGAAGAAGATGAATCTTACACAAATTAAACATGATTTCTTTCCATCGACTATAACAAAATGTTAATGGCATGTTAATCTCTTCGCGCATTTCATACTTAACGCTTTTTACTTGGTACTTCTTCACTACGATATATCTAAATGTCTCACCAAGCAGAGAGTAGAAGATTCAAGAGGCTGCACACATGACCTTAAAAATGTGACTGCTGCTTCAAATTTCTGTTCATATTTTTCTTTCGTTTTCCCTTCTTTAATTAATCTCTCATTTTCTACTTATTTACCATTGTTATTAGTATTTAAATGTGTTACATTACATGGGTGATTATTGGATTCTACAACTTAAATAATATCAGCATAAGAATATTAAATTTAGATAGTTACAAAAAGAATTGACAGTTAAAAAATAAATAATTATCATATTGAGTATCATAATTCAATGAACTTTTATAAGTGTATTTACTATGATAGACTGATGATAATAAATGGTCCACAATCATGTATTAATGTTATCCAAGAATAAAGGTTTACCTTAATTTTATGTGTAACCTTCAGATTAATGCTTTTTCTTGGAGATTGTGTTTTATTGAGAGAAACTGGGGCATAAGCCCCAGAGCTTATAATACTCAAATTTGTTTTAATTTTGAATCTATGTATAAGTTTCTGAAGAACAAAATTAGTATATTTCTCTTAGTTTTACCCTGATTTTTTTATCGATCTTTATTGCTGATTTACTTTTCTATTCATTTATTTTAAACTTTCTACAGGACAACGAATGGGGTTTATTCAAGTTACATGCCGAAGGTTCTGAAGATGAGGGTCCTCTTTTTTTATTTGTCGACAGAGATTTCAAAACTCTCAACTATAGTTTTCAGATCATACGTATTCATACATCTTCAGCTCTGACAAGAACAGCATGTAACAAATATAATTATGTTTGTCTTTGTATTCTTACATACGTATTCTGTTCTGAAATTATGTTAGCATCTCTCTTCATTCTTGCTTGGATTTTATTTGACAGACTATACTGCCATACACAATTACATGTTGTTATACTGCCTTTTGAGTATTGATGAGTACCACATTTGTTGCAGAATAGTCAGGTTCAGTGAAGTATCCTTTTCCACAGAAGTTACAGAATTCTAATGCTTCCTCTCCTCTGCTCTCCTGAAACGCTACGATTCAGTCGCTTATTAATTAGACTGAAACTCAACTGTTCTTCATAGAAAACATCACCCCCGCTTCTTCGTCTCAACTCTTTCGCAGCCCCGATCCTCCTTCTTTGATTCTCTCGAGTACATTCGTCTCGCCATTTCATTTTCTCTCCTAGTTGGTTACCTCTTAAAATGGTACTCCTCTTCTTCATCCTCACTCGACTCGTGCTGGTAACTGCTCCTCATTTTCCCATTGGACGAAACTGACCCGGCCTTATGCCCAGCCTGCGCATCCTGGTGACTATGATGATTATGATGGGGATGGGGGTGGTGGGGGTGATCCTTTATGACTCCATTAGCCATGGCACTGGATGATGACGGAATCTTCTGCTGCATCATCTTCTCTTTCTCAGACTCTGCAAAACTGATGCGAGAGAACACACTTCCCTTATTTCTTCTGTTGTCAGATATTGCCTCTTCGGCCACTTGGTCATGGTCTTTCCCTTCATCATATTCGGATGATCATCTTCGCTTTGCTAGCCGCACAGGTGGTTGTGGGGAGTGCCTCGATGGCTTGTGGTGACGGTCCAGATGTGATTCCCTTTCAGATTGGTCTAACCGATCAGCTTGGGACAACAGCCGCTGCATACCATAACAAAAGGCCATTCTGTTAGAATACAGCCAATATTGAAATAAATCCCACTAAACATTTGCTCGTTGTAATGAAAAATCTTGTAAGTACATCTAGAAGGTGGTAAATAGGTGTAAGGCTAATTTAATGACAAATGATGCGAAATTAATAACTAAATGCAACACACTTAATGTAACCAAAGAGTGTAGCCGAATTCCCGGCGAAGGGCTCTTGATTAACTTCTATAAATTCCTCTAAATAAGAGTTGACATGCTATATGAAGCTCTCTTGGTTCAACACAAGTATGGGCACACACAAGCAATACCAAGCATATAAGATATGAATAATATGAATCAATGCCAGGAATAAGAGAGAAAGTTAAGAGATAGTGGATCAAAAACAAACACAAAGATATGTTTCGAGATTCGAGCACCCAGCTCTATGTCCCCGCCTTCACACAGAAAGATTTTCACTAATGCGTCCACACAGGACTTCCCACATAGGGAACCTCCACTGAGTATTTGGGTAATACAAAATTGGAGTACACAACTCCTCTCTCAAACAACAACAACCTCTACACAAGAGGCAAGGCACAAAGCCACACAAGATTAACCTCTCAATAGAGGGATAGGCATAAAGCCAAACAATAATTACCTCAACACTTAGACGGACAAGGCACAAAGCCAAACAACAACCTCAATCATCTCTATACTTAGAGGGATACCAACTAACTCAAACACTCCTCCACAATCACCTCTACACAAGAGGGATACCCACAACTCAAAGCAAGGAGATTACAACACTTGGTGGTCTTAACAAACCACAAACCAATTTTCCTCACAAAAACGAGATCCTATAGATAGAATAGATATGATAGCTCAAGTGTGAAAAAAATAAAGTGTTTGGAAAACAAATCACAAAGAAAAACACTTGGAAAAAACTCTAGAATGAAATAGAAATGAAGATCAAAACACTTTCCCAAAGACTCTTCTTTTCTTTGATTTTCCAACACTTTTAAAAACAATTAAAAGATAAATCTTTTGGCACAAAAACTCTTTAAAAACTTGTTGTTAAATACTTGTAAAGATGGGAAAAATTGCTCTCTAAAAACTTGTCTAAAACAGCTCAAGAGATGGTTATTTATACCATCTCAAAAATTATAGCCGTTACAGTCTGGGAATGCCCAGATTGCCCTTCGGTTGAGCAAATGGCCACTTTCTGACCGTTGAGCCTACGGTCGACCGCCCGGTCGACCGGGCCAAAGCCATCGGTCGATCGGCCCCCACCTAAGAGTGGATGCTTTCAGTCGGTCGACAGCGCAGTCAACCGGCCGAGTTGGCTGTCCATGTGCACTTCCTCGTGCACATCGGTCGATTGTTCCGATCGACCGACCACTGGTTCGGTCGACCGCCAGCTGATCTGGCTGGGGATTAAGGTGGGTATTGATAACTTATCTTTTTAATTTCAATTAAATCCTATAAAATCACACAAATTCTACAAAAATAAGTTCTTATAATACCTTTGAATAAAAAATATGTGTGATAGAAATTCAACACATATTACAAACTATTTGAACCATTTTTGTGATATTGAAATTTGCCTTAAACATAAAAATTGTATTTTCCAAAAAACCAAACTTTGAAATGGAAATCCGATTTTTCCAAAACTCATGTAAACAAAAAAACAGATATTGAAACAACTTTGAAGCATATTGTATATGGATAGAATCCAATATACATATAAAAATATCTATCTATATTTTTAATATGAAATCCAAAACCGGTTAAACCGAAAATCAAAACCAATAAACTTTAAATTTGTATATGTATGTCAACTTGAGCATATCAACACTATCTAATCTTTACACAAGATCTAAACAAAGTAAACTAAACACACTGAGGTCTTCTTGTCTCCAAGTCGACTCGGTCCAAACGGATCCAACAAGCTTGACTCCAACCGAGTGCTAGATACGATCTCGACGGCGAGCTCTTGAATCAATATGTGTTAGCTCCCAAAACTCCTTTGTTGAAGCTAAACACTTACTAATATCTTGGTCAATCACTGAAACTATTTAAACACAAGATTATTAGTAAACTATAACTACATGAGTTAATCATCATCAAAACTAGAGTGATGGGCCTCTGGGCCAACAAATCTGCCATTCTTGGACTAACATATGCTATCATTTAGTTGTAACATATTATTTGCAATGATATAACTTATTTGCTCTTAATATATGCTATACATCATAACATAACAAAGAAATGTCGCAGGTGGCACAATGATAAAACCTCTTTGCAGTGGGCAAGAGGTCTGAGGTTCAAATCCTACTTGCACCAAGGTACGGCCTAT
The DNA here is from genome assembly GCA_038442645.1 of Agave tequilana. Classification (NCBI taxonomy): domain Eukaryota; kingdom Viridiplantae; phylum Streptophyta; class Magnoliopsida; order Asparagales; family Asparagaceae; genus Agave; species Agave tequilana. The sequence continues at coordinate 189,849 of JAVJIF010002349.1, read as the reverse complement.
ATTTCCACCAAGAAAAAGAAAAAGAAAATAGAGAAATGTCTCATAGATACAGTTGAAATGCATTCCTACTCTTGTTAATATCAAATTTGAGTTTGGAAGTTGGGTACAAAATCAAATTTTGAACTAATTGGTTATCAAAAGGAGATTACCAAAGAGAAAGGCAAGCTGAGCAAACCAAAACGGAGGATAGCCAGCATGATGCATAAGGCTATGCAATGCCTCAAATATCCAATTACAAATGCTAGCCAACCTATTGACATCCAAAACTGGCTTGCTTTGGTTCTGATTCATGCTTTTAACAAAACTATTTATAGAAGATCTGTTAGCATACTAGCTTACGTAGTTGGGGAAGCGAAGAAGACGATCGCGCGGGTTAGATCTCATTGTAGCACTCACGAACTCTAAATAGATCTCTAAGTAGGGAAAACTACTCGAATCCACGAGTAAGAACGACCCGAATCCACGAGCCAAAAGAACAACTTGAATCCACGAGCAAATATGAGGGAAAAAACTCAAGATTGAAAAATTAATACAATTACAAGAGATTCATGGGCATTTTATAACACAGTATAAGTCTTATTCTATCTATGAAACTAGATTTAAAATAAAGAAAGAAGGTTTGAAAATAAAGAAACAAAAATAGAACTATACAAATCCTAAACAAATTTTGATACCCTTGGTACTCCTGGTCGACCAACTTATAAAACTTTGCTCTCGAGCTTGGTCGGTCGAGCGGGCGCCGACTAAAGAGTCTTTAGTTTCTGTAAATGTCGGTCGAATCTCTAGTCTCGGGAAAAAATTCTCTCAAAGGCGATCAACTGGCTGATCAACCGTTCAGATGGTTGGGGTTGTCGGTCGACCGGGCGATGAACCGAAGTCTATTGTTTTGCCCGCTTTGCCTTGATCTCCTGCATCAGTCACTCCCTCTTCAAAAGAACTTGTCCTCGAGTTATCATCTGAATACAGCTACTAGGATGGGTGATAATTATAGAGGTCTGCCACAATGAATGTCTTCGACATCACTATATTGCTCAGAAGATCCACAAACATAGGCATTATCATTGATCTTCTTCACGATCTTGAACGGATCATACTTCCTTGGCTTCAACTTATTATACGATACAACAACAACAACAAAAACTAAGCCATTTTTCAGAGTATTTGGGGTAGGCTACATGAACCAAAAAAGAATTACGCCGGATCGGGCACATCGATCAGCTTTCTCCACTCATTCCTATCGAGTGATATGTCTTCACTAAGACCTTTAGCCTCTATATCTTGTCGTATTACCTCCATCCATGTTTTCTTTGGTCTCCCCTGCGCTCTTTTAACTTGCCCTATTTTGGTATACTCTACTCGCTGAACTGGCGCATCTGTGGTCTACGTCGCACATGACTAAACCATCGTAGGTGGTTTTCTCTCAGCTTCTCTTCTATAGAGGCTACACCTATCTTAGCACGAATATCCTCATTTCTCACCTTATCTTTTCTCGTGTTACCACACATCTAACGAAGCATGCGCATCTCTGCTACACTCATCTTCTGGGAATGATATCTTTTTTATAACCCAACATTCTATACCATATAACAAAGCTGGCCTAATAGCAGTCCGATAAAATATTCCCTTCAGCCATGACAGAATTTTACGATCACATAAAACTCCTGTTGTGTTCTTTCTTTCAACCAGCCGACTTGGATCCTATAGTTGACATCATTATTGATCTCTTCATCCTTTTGGATAATAGAACTCAAGTACTTAAAATGATTGTTCATCGGTATTTTTTGACCATCTAGTGTCACAGTACTATAATCTCGGATTCCCTGTTTATTGAATTTATACTCCATATACTATGTTTTGGTCCTACTTAATCTAAAACCTTGAGATTCTATAATTTGCCTCCATAACTCTAATTTTATATTTACCCCAGCTCTCGTTTATCGACTAGGACAATATCATTAGCAAATAGCATACACCACGGTGTCTCATCCTGAATTGCTTTAGTAAGCTCATCATCACTATGGCAAATAAGAATGGACTCAACGTAGATTCTTGATGCAATCCAATTGTGATAAAAAAATACTTGTTATGCCTCCGCAAGTTCTGACATTTGCCACTATTCCATCATACAGGTCCCTGATTATGTCAATATATTTGATGGGGACTCCCTTTTTCATCAATGTCCACCATAATACCTCTCTTGGCACATTATCATAAGCTTTTTCTAAATCAATAAAGATCATATGCAAATTTCTCTTCCTCTCTTCTTTGGCTTCAACTTATTGTACGATCTAACAGGAATACTTTCTTGTCTCAAGTATACCATTATCATGTCACCTTCTTCAAAGACCTCTTCTCTCCTCTTTTGTCAACAGCGGCTTTGTACCTTGCATTGGTCTCTAACCTTGTTCGAACCTCTTTCTGAACATCTATTGCTTGCTTAACTATGGCACTAGTTGCATTACTAAACTTCTGGCCAATGGACAATTTGGTTAAGTCTAGGAGATGATTGGGTACCTTTCGATAGACAGTAGAAAAGGGTGACATATTTGTTGAGTTGTTGATTGTGCAAACTCTGCTTGACGCAAATCTTGATCCCATGCTCTTGGCATGTCTCCACATATGCTCCTCAATAAGTTGTTTAGGATGCAGTTAACAACTTTCATTTGGCAATCAGTTTGCGGGTGTGTTGTGTGATTGAGACAAAACCTGCACACAAAATAAAGAATTTCAGATTTAGAATGAAGATGTGCAAGTGCTCAATTCTTACCGCTATAGCAAGTGGCTATGCGGGTCGTGATCCACAGGGAGGGTTTTGCGATAGAAGCGTTTACGTTTCTTTATTGAAATCTTAATGAAGATAAAACGAAGATTCTTCTTTGTTTAAAGAAATGAAAAATGAAAACAAGTTATGTTAAAGTTAGAAAGAAAATGAGAGATGAAGAAGGTGGAAAAAAATCAGAAAACGGCGAAAGCGACTATGTACAAATGATTATTTAAAAGGAAGTGAAAAGGAGTGGTGTTCGTGATTTAATTTACAGAAATGAAAGAAAAGAAAGAAGAGGAAGAAATACTTACCTAGATTGATTGATGACTTACCTGAAAACCTTTGCATGTTCTACCTTTGTTTAGGAGGCGTTCAACGCATAGATCATACGCCCGAGCTCAGTCCCCGTTCGCATTATATCATCAAGTCTCGCACAAGCATGAAGTGATACGTCTTGAGGAGGAGAACGTCTTCATGAACTATCGTTGGCACTCACATAACATCGTTATACTTGTGCTTTGGAATTCACTTGTAAACTCAATAAAAACAAACGAGGTAAAGTAGAAGAGGAAGACAAAAACAAAAGAAAATGAAAGTAAAGAAGAACATAAACATATTACCTTTTATTTCTTGAAACGATGGAAGAATGGAGGAGGGTACATCGGTGTCACTCTCAACATATTCCTCTCTCTCTTACTTACATGAATCATCATCTAACCTAAGCTTACATACAAGTTACATAAAAAGAAAAGAAAAACCTAAACTAAGAAATGAAAAACTTGGCTAAATTTTATTTCTGCATGGTCGTCCAATTTTCAGCGTAAAGACTGCCTTTTTATAGGCAAAAACCCAACAAGCAGGATCCCGGGGAGATCGGGGGAACAAACGCTCCCCCTAACTCCCAACCTTGCCACGAAAACGTGGCTTGGGCCGCGTTTTCGCGGCCAGGGTGTGGCCAGATGGCCACACCCTATTGGTGGGTCTCTCTGGGAGTTTCTTCTGCATTTATCCTTAGTTGGTTTCTTCGTTTGAGTTCAGGATTCTGACGAAATGGCCTTTGATTCTTGGCTTTAACTGATCGATTCTGAGAGGATTCTTCTCAACCGGTTTTCAACCTCTTGATTTTGCCCTGATTTACTGAGTGCGAATTAATTCTGATTTAATTCAGAATTCTGGTGGGCTTTGGGCTCATTTCTCTTCATCTCCTTAAAGATTGGGCCTGCAAATAAATTAAACAATTAATTAGGACAATGCAGGCTTTTATTCTATAATAAGTATGGAAATATGATACTAAATATGCAACATTAGTGACCAATCACACCCCTATACCTATCTTTTGCTCGTCCTCGAGCAAAACAACTAAATTATACTAAGGATTATTAGACCACTTTTGCAGGTCGCGCGATTGCACTGAGCATGTGCAACAAGCCGTTAAACCTCTAGGTTTCCCCTAGAGGAAGAGTTTGGTCTCGTGAGGGTTTTCAATGGATTGCACCCACAAAATTCATAAAGAAAGAGAAATAAAGAGTTAGTATTTTCGAAAAGCATTTTGAAAGAGAAAAAATATTTGAAATATAATTGTAAGATCTAAGCAATCTATAAGTTATAGGAAAACTGAATTTTTCATTCCTAAACTTAGTCTCTATTCAGAAATTTGTTATCAAGCAAAGTAAGGAGTCAAATTGTACTTCTCATCTAGTCTATTATTTTACCCTAAGTCTCAGGGTTCATTAACTCTAACTCTTATGCCTTATATATATATATATATATATATATATATATATATATTTGGTGGTATTCTTAGTTCTATTAGGCTTTCTAATCTGCCCATGTAACGAGCCTTTAATCGATGACTCCCAAACCAGACGGTCTTAGGGCACCGGGTGAGAAAACACCCCAAGGACTTAAGAACTCGAGCAAATAAGGCCACAAAACTAAGGATTTTATTATATGGACCTCTTTTAGGCGTGAATACTTATGCTTTATTAGGCACAAATACCCAGCTTATTCAAAGGATTTTTTTCTCAAACTTATCTAATCATCTTTCGCGTAAATACTAAGGCTTGCTTAGGCCAAAGCACCTAGATAATCAATAATTAGATTTGCTTATTTCTTTCTTTTTCTTTTTTTTATATATATATATTTTTATAAGGCATAAGAATCTTTGTTTTTGAACCCTAAGTGTGTAAGTGTATGAAGTGTGTATATTTCATCAAGGTAAAGATCAAGACTAAATTACTTTGACAAATTTTCTTCCTAACCCTAAAAGTCAAACAAATAATCATATTTTTACTAAGTATAAGAAATCCGAATTTAGATTTTCCTATTCTTAAAATTAACTTAATTTCTTACATAAAATATGTCAAAATATTGTTTCCATTTTTAAAAAGTTTTTAAAAGTAAAGAAAAACCTAAGTTATGTTAGACCCTCCCCCACACCTATCTTATGCATTGTCCTCAATGTATGAATTAATGCATAGATGCATGAAAAAGAAGAAAGGAAAGGAAAGTGTTACCTTAAGGTGGTGGTTCTGGAGGTGGTCTGACTGGTCCACGAAACGCGGCCCAATCGACTTTTCGTGGGATTTGGAGGAACCCACCAGAAATATCTTGAATATAACCCATTAAAAAGATAAATCCATGAAGAATTTTATTAAAAATTTAACCCCATCTAATTTCCAAATTCTTTAACTAATTTCGGAGTCAAATTTGTCAACCACCTCGTCCCAGAAATGAGTGTAAAATGATAGAATGTTTGACTTGGACTCAGGAAGTACGGGAACTAACACCGACTCAGGAAGGTGACTTAAGTCAAGTAAAGGTTCAGGAGTCGAAATAGGTTCAGGAATTGGGTCCAAGTCAAGAAGTTGAAACTCAAGTTCACATGTATTTTCCAACAATGGAATGTGACCTAATATGGGTGATTCAAGTTCAGGAATGATAGGTGAGGGAATCAAAACTGACTCTACCATATTACTCAAGTTTGGTAACAAAACAGGAGTCAAGATTGATTCAAAAAGTTGAACTGGATCACAGATTTGATAATCTAGGTCACATATCTCATTGAGTTCAATATCATAAAAGTGAGAACTTGTCAATTTGTCAATAGGATCTTCAAAAGTGTATAATTGGTCAAGTTCAATATGATCCTCAAAGATGGGTGATTCAATTTCATTATGAATTGGTACAGGATCCAATGTTGACTCCGGGAAAAGATTGAAGTCAGGTGAAGATATCGGAGTCATTATTGAATCAGGAAGAAGAATTGAATCACTAAGTTGGGGTTCAAGATCATATTCATTCTCAAGTTCTATTTCAGGAAAGGAATAACTTGCCAAACTGTCAATATCTTTTTCAAAATTTGGAGTTTGGGCAAGTTCAAATGGTTGCTCTGAAATAGAATCTTGATTTCCAAAACAACATGACTCTTCGGCTCTAACAGAATGGTAAGTGACATCAGAACGGTGGGAACGTAGAGATTCGACCATCATATCTATGTCACGATTACGAGCGTTTTGAGCCTGAGTCATGGCTTCAAGCATCTTTTCATAGTTGATGGATTCATTATTTTGATGAAAAGATGAAGTGTTGTCTTGGAAGTGATAGTGAAATTGTGAGTCCATCAGATTTTGTGATTGTTGTTTGGACTCACGCCTACTCCTTTCCAAAATTGATAGTTTCCTATTTTGGACCGATGGAACTGAGTATGACTCTTGGGGATATTGTGGACTAGGTGAAGGAGGACAAGTAGGTTGAAAATTATGCTCGGGGGAAATGAATCCCCACTGACTCTGTGAAGAGTTGAAATCATTATGGAAATTATAGTTATTAGATTGGGGTTATGGGTTATATTGATTCGGATAAGACCAATCCAGCACACTCGGTTGGTTAAAGTCATGATAGGCCGGGTTGGTAATATCCGAAAAAGAATTCGATGTGTAATATGGATTATTATTAAAGTTAAAAAAATTTTTATTATAAGCCATATCACATAATAGAATACAAACAAAGAAAAACAAACAAATTAGCAAACAAATAAAAGGAAAAAATTCTAACTAAGTTAGGGTAGACCTATGACCTAGACGACTCCTAACTGATTAGACTGTCCACGGGAGGTTCAATGCAGACCTTGACCACAAGCTAATCAGCCAGGTTAGGGCAAGGTTGGTGGGAGGTTTTCCGTCAAAGATGTTCCTTAATTAAATAACCACCAACCTTCGGGCTTTCGGCCCTTAATCCCTTTCCTAGACACTGATTTGGCAAGAGTCAAATTCCAACACCTTTCCCCCTTAGGATAATCTCCTAATTGAGTCCGAGATGTGCCTAGGGCGAATGTCTACTCATTTTTAGTTAGGCTTGGGATAGTGAGTGCTTGGAATCTGATTTTTGGGCTAAGGAAGGGTGATTAAATCCTCACCTTATCTTGTTAATGGGTGGTGCCCTTAAAATCAATTTGTGCAAGTGTACAAGATAAATAAGATTCACTCAAAGCGATATAAATCAACTAAGAAGTGAGTCTTATGCTAAATGCAATGCATACGTACCTTGCTCCAGCACTCTTCGACAGTAAAAATAAATGAATTGAAAAGACACGTGCCTAAAATGCAAACGTCTAATCAATTTTTTATCTTTTCAACAAATGTTTTACTGTTGAGTATTAGCAGGCTTATGTGATGGCATATAAGAAAAAGTAAAGTTGCAGAAAACTACAATTTGCAAAGCAAGCAGCCCTGCAAAAAGAACGTTAGTAGTCCACTTCTTTTTGCCGCGTTTTCGCGGCGTTGACCGCGGATCCGCGGCAAAGCAGAGGGCACTTGGTCTCTGCTTTCTAGAGCAGAGGCCCAAGGCCACTTATATGTTACTGCAACTTTAATTTCCTGCTTTGCTTGCCCTATAACCTGCAACAGAGAAGAAAATTCATTTTAATTCTAAAAAATTTTCAATAAAAATTCAGATTTCAATAGAAACGTTACCCCTCCCCGGCAACGGCGCCAAAATTTTGATTGAGGCAAAACCTGCACACAAAATAAAGAATTTCAGATTTAGAATGAAGATGTGCAAGTGCTCAATTCTTACCGCTATAGCAAGTGGCTATGCGGGTCGTGATCCACAGGGAGGGTTTTGCGATAGAAGCGTTTACGTTTCTTTATTGAAATCTTAATGAAGATAAAACGAAGATTCTTCTTTGTTTAAAGAAATGAAAAATGAAAACAAGTTATGTTAAAGTTAGAAAGAAAATGAGAGATGAAGAAGGTGGAAAAAAATCAGAAAACGGCGAAAGCGACTATGTACAAATGATTATTTATAGGGAAGTGAAAAGGAGTGGTGTTGGTGATTTAATTTACAGAAATGAAAGAAAAGAAAGAAGAGGAAGAAATACTTACCTAGATTGATTGATGACTTACATGAAAACCTTTGCATGTTCTACCTTTGTTTAGGAGGCATTCAACACATAGATCATAAGCCCGAGCTCAGTCCCCGTTCGTATTATATCACCAAGTCTCGCACAAGCATGAAGTGATACGTCTTGAGGAGGAGAACGTCTTCATGAACTATCGTTGGCACTCACATAACATCGTTATTCTTGTGCTTTGGAATTCACTTGTAAACTCAATAAAAACAAACGAGGTAAAGTAGAAGAGGAAGACGAAAACAAAAGAAAATGAAACTAAAGAAGAACATAAACATATTACCTTTTATTGCTTGAAACGATGGAAGAAAGGAGGAGGGTACATCGGTGTCACTCTCAACATATTCCTCTCTCTCTTACTTACATGAATCATCATCTAACCTAAGCTTACATACAAGTTACATAAAAAGAAAAGAAAAACCTAAACTAAGAAAAGGAAAACTTAGCTAAATCCTATCTCTGCATGGTCGTCCAATTTTTAGCGTAAAGACTGCCTTTTTATAGGCAAAAACCCAACAAGCAGGATCCCGGGGAGATCTGGGGAGCAAACGCTCCCCCTAACTCCCCAACCTTGCCGCGGAAACGCGGCTTGGGCCGCGTTTTCGCGGCCAGGGTGTGGCCAAATGGCCACACCCTGTTGGTGGGTCTCTCTGGGAGTTTTTTCTGCATTTATCCTTAGTTAGTTTCTTCGTTTGAGTTCAGGATTCTGACGAAATGGCCTTTGATTCTTGGCTTTAACCGATCGATTCTGAGAGGATTCTTCTCAACCGGTTTTCAACCTCTTGATTTTGCCCTGATTTACTGAGTGCGAATTAATTCTGATTTAATTCAGAATTCTGGTGGGCTTTGGGCTCATTTCTCTTCATCTCCTTAAAGATTGGGCCTGCAAATAAATTAAACAATTAATTAGGACAATGCAGGCTTTTATTCTATAATAAGTATGGAAATATGATACTAAATATGCAACATTAGTGACCAATCATTGTGCTACTGTACTTTAAAGATGTGTCAAATTTCTTCCATAGAAGAGTCTAAAACATTGCCAAGAACCTGTTGTCTCGATCTGAAATAATGGAACTTGGCACGCCATACATTTTCACAATCTCTTGGAAGAACAATTTGGCTACATTTGGTGCATCGAATGTCTTCCAGTAAAGAATAAACTGTGTCATCTTGAAGAATCGATCAACTACCACGAAAATGAAATCCACTCCCTTTTATGTACGAGGAAGTCCCAACACGAAATCTATGCTTAAGTCCTCCCAAATATCTTTCAGAATGAGCAAAGGTGTATACAAGCCCATATCTTGTACTTGGCCTTTAGCAACTTGACAAAATCGGTAGCTTTTTACAACTGTAGTCACATCCTTTTCCAGTTGGCGCCACTAGTATTTTTCTTCAAGCCTTGCCATCATCTTGTCTCTCCCAAAATGTCCTGCAATCCGCCTCTATGCAGGTCTCTAATAGCTTTTTCCCTCAACGAAGTCTAGGTACACATAACGTTTTCCCTTGAGAAGAAATCCGTCTAAGATTTGAATTCAACAAAGTCTTTATCCAGTTTATATAGCTCATTCAAATATTCGAACCCAACGATTTCGCTTTGTAATGAGACCAACAGCAAAACTTTTTGACTCAAAGCATAAGAAACTTTGTTATCTACTCTAGATTAGTAGCACTCTTTAGGGCGGGCCAATCTTGGATTGCCCTCACTTTATTCTCGTCTACATGGATCCCTTATGAACTGATGATGAACCTCAAGAATAACAGTCTCGAAGTCATAAAGTTACACTTCTTCATGTTGATGTATAACTCATTTGCTTCGAGAACCGTGGACACTTCCCATAGATATTACAGATGCTCGGCCTTGCTAGAATTGTAGATATGGAAGTCATTAAAGTAGACAACTACAAACTTGCCCAAGAAAGGCTTAAGCACTTGGTTCTTTAATCTCATGAAAGTGCTTGGGGCATTGGATAGTCCAAAAGACATGACCATCCACTCATATAGTCCTTCCGGAGTATTGAACATGGTATTCCATTCATCTCACGGCCTAATGCAAATCTAGTGGAGTCACTCCTCAAATCAATCTTTGAGAACATACACAACCCTCCTAATTGATCCAACATATCATTAAGATAAGGTATCAAAATTAATATCGGATAGTAATCTTGTTGATAGCCCGGTTGTCTACACACATGCGCCAACTTCCATCTTTCTTTTGTGTCAAAAGGGCTGGTATTGCGTACGGGCTCATACTCTCTCTAATATGCTCTTTCTGAGTCAATTCTTTGACCTTCTCCCTTAAAATTTCACTGTCCATTGGATTCATGCGGTAGTGTGGGAGGTTGGGTAGATTCGCTCCAGGGATCAGATCGATGTGGTGCTAGATATCCCTCATGGGCGGCAGTTCATCCGAGAGCTCGTCATGAACTATTCTTTGAAATTCTTCCAGCATCGACTTCATCTTCTCAGAAACTTCAATTGCTGGACCGACTTCTTTGACTACCAAAGCAAATTGTTGTTTTGTCTCCTTGGATTCCACCAAGACTTCTGAAATCACCTAGAGGGGGGTGAATAGGTGATGGCTATATAAAATGACAATAATACGGAATTTAAAAACTATTTAAACAATGAGCACAATTAAAATAACTTGCAAGTAAATAAGCAATTAATAGAGCAAGTATGAGAGAGAGATAGAGTTAAGAGAAAAGTGGACAATCGCAAACACAAGGATTTTTCCGAGGTTCGAGCCACGCTCTACATCCCCGCCTTCAACACGATGAAGGATTTTCACTATTGGTGATCCCACTGGATCCTCAATACAAGGACACGCTTGTCCTATCTCTCGGTGTCGCAACAACACTTTGAAGCACACCCGCTCGCTTGAGGCTGATGCCTCTACAACTTCTCACAATAAGAAAGGTTGATCACACTTGATCAAAAAGCTCACTTGCATAATCCTACAACCAAGATGAAAGAGATAATACTATGGGATTGTGTAGTGCAAAAGTCTAGTGAGAAGTAGAGGATTGCTTCAAGAAGGTGTTGGAAAGTTTTGGCTTAAAGTGAAAATCTTTTTCTAAAAAGGCTAAGCTTTGAAAACTATTATTTTTGCTTGTAAATCTTGTTGTTAAAGTTTGTAGAAGGCTCCCACTATTTATAGGGGGTGAAAAATGACCTACAAAACTCAAAAGAGCCGTTGGGGTGAATCCCAACAAAAAGCTGTCCAAAAAAATATAGCTGTTGGAGTCTGTCAGAACTTCTGACAGCTATCAGTCGACCGGACCGGTCGACCATCAACGATCAGATTTCCGACCGTTAGGGGTCGGTCGACCGAGTCGGTCGACCTTAACTCATCCAGAGAGTGAAACTCTCTGTTGGTCGAACGATCCGGTCGACCGAGGAAAAACAGAGAGCAAAGACTTGCTCCCGGTCAACCGGGTCGGTCGACCAATATGCACACATGCACAGTGGTGCATGTCGGTCGACTGGGTCGGTCGACCGGACTCTGCCAGATCTGTTTTTTAAGAGTCTGCTAAAGAAAAGGGAAATTATGGTTAAAAAATCTTTGGTTAAGGATTTATAAAATAAGGTTCTAGGACTTATAAAACTCAGAGTGTGATCATAGATCAACACCAAAAAATGTTTGAACTTTATTTTGATGAAAATCCTTTTTGTAAAATGCAAAATTGGTTTTTCTAAAACTGATTTTTCCAAACATGGTTTTTTCAAAACTAGGTTAGAAATTTTGTTATAAAAATTGTTTTGAAGCCATGAAGCAATACTAGATGTGTGTGTGAGACAATCCCAAGTATTCTACCTCTATCATCTAGGTTTTGACAAAATCATCTAAAAATACTAACTAAAAAGAAAATTACAAATCTTGAAGTCTTCTTCTTGTTTGATCCTGGAGCACTTCTACTGTGCTAAGCTCGGGGATCCAAATCCTTTGCGGCGTCCAAAAGTGTGAGTCTTGAGTTGGAGCTGTCAAAATAACTATTATATTTGCCTGAAACTCATATAAATAAAATTGTTAAAAACGTAACTAAATATGGTTTGTTATCATCAAAATGTCGGGCTAATGGCCTTTGGGCCAACAATCTCCCCCTTTTGATGATGACAAAACATTTATAGTTATCACAAATATTTTGGGTGGAGACTTCAAGTGACGCTCCCCCTCAACACATGCATATATAAAAGAGTCACATAGAGACATACTCATGCATATATAAAGGCACATAGGATAAGAAGTGAGTCACATGCAAACAAAATTAAAATGGACATAAGGTAAAAACACATAAAAAGAGAAATCATATTGTCATACAATAACGCATGTCCAGAAGAAATAAAAATACACGTCCATAAAATACTAACACATGTTCACAACAAATATATGTCCATAAAACAAAGTACAACCAAAATGCCAAAATACAAAATATAGCAATATAGCCCAAATCACAAAAGTCTCTCCCCCTTTTTGACATCATCAAAAGGGATAAGATCACTCCTCATCCGACTCTGATCCGTCCTCATCATCATCAGAACCAGAACCATCCTCCTCAGAGCCATCATCCTCCTCATCATCATCCTCATCGGACGCCTCCTCATCCGAATCGACCGCTGCAATAGCTGGCTGTGGTGCTGGAGGAGCAGAAGTCCTGACCGGAAATGGAGGTCCGGTAGGAGGAAGTGGTCGAGCATATGACGTGGGATCCGGAGCTCGCACCTCATGCCTCACAAATAATGTGCCAAGTTGTGACTCCATGTTGTTGGCCCAAAGGCCATTAGCCCGACATTTTGATGATAACAAATCTTATTTAGTTATGTTTTTAACAATTTTTTTTACATAAGTTTCAGGTAAATATAATAGTAGATTTGACGGCTCCAACTCAAGACTCACTCTTTTGGACGCTGCAAAGGATTTGGATCCTCGAGCCTAGCACAGTAGAAGCGCTCCAGGATCAAACAAGAAGAAGAATTCAAGATTTGTAATTTTCTTTTTAGTTAGTATTTTTTAGATGATTTTGTCAAAACCTAGATGATAGAGGTAGAATACTTGGGATTGTCACACACACACATCTAGTATTGCTTCATGGCTTCAAAACAATTTTTATAACAAAATTTCTAACCTAGTTTTGGAAAAACCATGTTTGGAAAAATCAGTTTTAGAAAAACCAATTTTCCATTTTACCAAAAAAGATTTTCATCAAAATAAAGTTCAAACATTTTTGGGTGTTGATCTATGATCACACTATGATTTTTATAAGTCCTAGAACCTTATTTTGTAAAACCCTAACCAAAGTTTCTTTAACCAAAATTTCCTTTTTTTTCCTTTGCAGACTCTAGAAAAACAGTTCTGGCAGAGTCCGGTCGACTGACCCAGTCGACCGACATGCACCACTATGCATGTGTGCACATCGGCCGACCGACCCGGTCGATCGGGAGCAAGTATTTGCTCTCTGTTTTTCCTCGGTCGACCAGATCGGTCGACCGACAGAGAGTTTCACTCTCTGGATGAGCTGCGGTCGACCGACTCGGTCGACCGACCTCCCAACGGTCGGAAATCTGACCGTTGGCGGTCAACCGGCCCGGTCGACCGATAGCTGTCAGAAATTCTGACAGACTCCAACATCTATATTTTTTTGGATAGATTTTTGTTGGGATTCACCCCAACGGCTCTTTTGAGGTTTGTAGGTCATTTTTCATCCCCTATAAATAGTAGGACACTTCTACAAACTTAAATAACAAGATTTACAAGCAAAAACAATAATTTTCAAAGCTTAGCCTTTTAGAAAAAGATTTTCACTTTAAGCCAAAAATTTCCAACACCTTCTTGAAGCATTCCTCTACTTCTCTCTAGTCTTTTGCACTACACAATCCCATAGTATTATCTCTTTCATCTTGGTTGTAGGATTGTGCAAGTGAGCCTTTTTGATCAAGTGTGATCAACCTTTCTTATTGTGAGAAGTTGTAGAGGCATCGGCCTCAAGTGAGCGGGTGTGCTTCAAAGTGTTGTTGCGACACCGAGAGATAGGACAAGTGTGTCCTTGTATTGAGGATCCGGTGGGATCACCAATAGTGGAAATCCTTCATCGTGTTGAAAGCGGGGACGTAGAGCGTGGCTCGAACCTCAGAAAAATTCTTGTGTTTGCGATTGTCCACATTTTCTCTAAACTCTATCTCTCTCTTACTTGCTCTATTAAATTGCTTATTTACTTGCAAGTTATTTTAATTGTGCTCATTGTTTAAATAGTTTTTAAATTCCGCATTATTGTCATTTCATATAGTCATCACCTATTCACCCCCCCTCTAGGTGATTTCAATTGGTATCAGAGCCTAACCCTTGCATTTGGTTTAACCACCTTAGGGAGATCCTCATATTTGGCTATATATATTTGTTGCATTATTAATTGTTGTGCATTCTACTTTTATATTCATGGCATCTATTGATCTTTCTAGCATCAAGTACCCACCCAAGTTTGATGGTTTGAACTTTCCCATTTGGAAGGACAAAATAAACCTATTTCTCAAGTCCCTAGGAGTTAGAGTAGCTAGGGCCATTACCAAGGAATTTGTAGAACCTCTCACCGATGAGAGATCATGGTCCGAGGATACCACCAAGGACTATGAAGCTAATGCTAGGGCTCAATATGCATTAACACAAGCTTTAAATGAAGATGACCTATCATGCATCATAAATTGTAAATCGGCATTTGAGGTTTGGAATGTTTTGATTGTGACTCATGAGGGAACGTCCCAAGTCAAAACATCCAAAATTGACTTGCTTCGTTCTCAATATGAGAACTTTTACATGCTTGAAAATGAATGCATTGATGACATGCTCACCCGTTTCACCAAGATAACTAATGCTTTATCTTCTTTAGGTGACACAATTAACAATGACCAAAAGATTCGAAAGGTCATTCGAGCTCTTCCCAAATCTTGGGAAGTAAAGACAACTACCCTCAAGGAGCTCAACGATAGGGAGGAGATGGACTTCTCCGGCTTCATCGGCAATCTCAAAACACATGAGATGGAGATGAAAGTTAGAGAAGAAAGGGAGGCACCAAAGAAGAAAGCCCTCACTTTCATAGCCACTCCATCCACCCATGACGAGGAGGACTCATCGGAAGACTACGATGAGGATTTTGCCATGCTCATCCGGAAGGTGGGCAAAATGTTCTACAAGAAGGGGAGGCAAAGCAACTTCCGAAGAGAGAAACCTCAAGGAAGGTTTGATAGAAAAAGAGAGGGTCCGTGCTTCCATTGCAAGAAGATCGGACATCTCATCGCCGATTGCCCCGCTCTTCAAGCTACAACTTCAAAGAATGGGCCAAAGAAGAAGAAAGCTATGGTGGCCACTTGGGATGACACGGAGTCAGAATCCGAAGAGGAAATCGACGCCGCACACATATGCTTCATGGCACATGGGGAGGATGCATCAAAGGTATATCTTGAAAACTCTATAGATGATGATGAATTAACTATGGATGAACTTGCACAATTTTTTGAAGAGCTACAACATAGATATGAGATTTCACAATCTCAAAATAAAAAATTGAAAAAGGAAAATGATTCCTTGAAAAATAAATTTGAACATATTTTAAAGGAGAAAAATGATTTAGAAAATTCTTTTGAAAAGATGAAAAAGGACTTTGAAAATTACAAGATATCTTCTAAAGGAAAAAGGCCCATTTCATCTTGCAACAAAAATGAATTTTTGAAAATTCAAAAACGAGTTGATGTTTTGGACTCAACTTTAAAGAAGTGTGCTTTTGATTTAAACAAATTTGCATCTAGGTTTCCCAAAGGAATAACTCAAGGGAAACACACTCATCATCAACATGCATCTAAATCACACAAACATGCACACACACACATAAGCATGCCTACATGTATGATAGTGGTAGAATTTACATATGCACTCATTGTGGCCGCAAAGGTCATTTGAAAAAATTTTGTTATGCTAAGCTAAACATGTTAAATAAACATGTTTGGGTTCGCCAAGATACTAACCCTAAAGGACCCAAAAAGATATGGGTACCAAAAGAGACACCGAATTTAATTGATACAGGTGGGTCATCCTCCTCCAAGACTTAGGGGGAGATGGTGCCCGGGTGGTGGATGCATCAACCCTTAACGAACATATTGTCGCTTGCATCACTATCATAGAGGCAACCATTTTTTGAGAATGCCCTTGGTTTGGTAATTTCTCCACATAAAAGTTTTACTTTTATATATATGCATAGGATTGCTAGTTTACCATTGTGTTATATTGATATGTGTTAGAGTAAACTTGCATTTCCATTATGCTTATATGTATGCTTTGTTCAAGTGTATATTATCATATTTTATGCCATATTATTTTTGTCCACATGTCTAGATTTTGTTGTATATGTATTTTGTCAAAACTAAATAAAGATTTATTTAAAATATTTTTAAAGCAAATAAATAGAGATGGCAATTGCGCGCCTCAACTCATATCTAGAGGAATCTCGAGGAGAAGTTCAGAACCCTTCATGGGGTATTCGGCTTCAACATCTTTAATTTCTTGCTTTATTTAAAATTAAGTAGTAAAAATATGTGTAATTTTTGTTAACTTTATTAACCAGTATGATATAAAATATGTTTAACACTTTTGTGATGAGTATATACCTTTTGCTATTATTTTAAAATATAAAATAATTTTTTTTTAAACTGGTGTGCTTACTGTCAGTTTTGGGCAAGACCGGTCGACCGGAGCGGTCGACCGACCTAGCCTGAGGATTTTCTTTAACTCTTCCTTAGCCGGCCGACTGGAGCGGTCGACCGACTGAAGTGGGGATGCTCTCTGTTTGCGCCGGTCTACCGGACCGGTCGACCGGGCGACAGGAAGTCTATTTTTTACCCGACTTTATATAAAGCCCTAACCTCACATTTTTCTCTTCTCACCCGCCGACGTCTCCTTCCCTCTTCTCTTCAAAACCCTAAAAACATTTTCCAACCCTCTCCTACTCAATCCAACCTCAAATCATCTCTAAAGTTGCTTGGATCTTCGCTTTCAGGCTTGGATTTACGCCTATTTCAGGGATTTTCAGATTTTTTCACTTGTCTCTCTATTTTTCAAGGTAAAAATCCTTTTCTTCCTAGATCTTGCATTATTTCTTGTCTTTCCTTCATCTTTGGACTAGATCTAGCTTTCATATCTCTAGTTTTGTTTAGATCAAGCCCTTATTTTGATTATTGTGCAGATCTAGCCCTAATTCAATTTTTTCCCTAAAAATGCCTAAAAGAATTAGGTCCGAGAAGGGGAAATCAACCCAATCATCCTCTTCTCATTCTCCTTTGTTTGTCTCTCCTCAAGCCGAGTATCGATATATCCTTCTTTCTGAAAAAACTATTATTTTTGGACGATGTGTGATAATCAATGATTTTGAACATCTAAATCTAGCACACATTTTAAGGAATAATTCCCTTGAAAATTTTCTTGCCATTAGGCAACCTGTTTACACCTCTCTTATTCCTTATTTTTATACAAATCTAACTTTTGAGTCAAACAGGATTAGATCTAGAGTCCTTGGAAGAGATATTGACATCTCTCTCTAAGAATTTGCTCGTCATTTGCATCTTTCCTGTGAGGGAGTTGATGTTTATTCTCTAGATCTTTATGATTTTCTTATCCGGCCGGTGAGTCTGCCCTCACCGCGTCTACTTTGCTTCACGGGGATGATAACCCCGGTCTGGTAAGGAATGAAGAAGTGAGATATTATACTCTCACTGCTCAAGTTCTTCCCAAGATCATTTTCTACAACCTCCTGCCCAAATCAGGAGAGTTTAGCCATGCTCGGGGATCAGTTCCATTGATTATCTACTGCCTTCTGCGAGGCATTAAGATTAACATCCCCAAGCTTATCATCTCCTTCATGACCTCAGATCACATCCATGTTCCCCTTAGGCACTTACCTTATGGGATGATCATTTCTTATCTGTTAAAGCAGATTAACTTTGATCTATCTTCTGAGAGGCCCTCTGAACCCTCTGTTGACTTGAACAGCACTCCTCTAAAGAGGATGCGTACTGGGATGCGTCATCCTGCTCCCCAGCAGCAGCCTATTCCTCCTGCTGGTCTTGTCCCAGGTTCCTCTTCTGCTTCGGGATCTTCCATTCCATCAGATCTCCAATCTTTCTTGTCCTCTGAGTTACGAGAGCATCGAGCTCAGTTAGCTGCTGAGTTGCGGAGCATCGTACCCAGATATCTACTGAGATCCAGCAGCACCATTCTCAGATTTTTGAGGAGATTGCGGCGCATCGTGAGGAGATGACCGCACGCTACCATGGCCTACGCAATGACATGGGCTATTTTGCTGATTCCATGCGTTACATGGAGTCACAACTTGGCACATTATTTGTGAGGCATGAGATGCGTGCTCCGGATCCCATGACATTTGCTCGACCACTTCCTTCTACCGGACCTCCATTTTCGGTCAGGACTTCTGCTCCTCTAGCACCACAGCCAGCTGTTACAGCAGTCGAGTCGGATGAGGAGGCGTCCGATAAGGATGAGGATGATGAGGAGGATGGCTCAGAGGAGGATGGTTCTGGTTCTGATGATGATGAGGACGGATCAGAGTCGGATGAGGAGTGATCTTACCCCTTTTGATGATGTCAAAAAGGGGGAGAGACCTTTGTGATCTGGGCTATATTGATATATTTTATATTTTGGGTTGTAGTACTTTGCTTTATGGACATGTATTTGTAGTGGACATGTGTTAGTATTTTATGGATGTCTATTTTTGTTTCTTGTGGACATGAGTTATTGTATGACATATGCTTTTTTTTTTATGTGTTTAATTACCTTATGTCCATTTTAATTCTGTTGGCATGTGACTCACTTCTTATCCTATATGCCTTTATATATGCATGAGTATCTCTTTTCTTGACTCTATTATATATGGATGTATTGAGGGGGAGCTTCACTTGAAGTCTCCACCCAAAATATTGGTGATAACTATATATGTTTTGTCATCATCAAAAAGGGGGAGATTGTTGGCCTAAAGGCCATTAGCCCGACATTTTGATGATAACAAATCATATTTAGTTATGTTTTTAACAATTTTTTTACATAAGTTTCAGGTAAATATAATAGTTGATTTGACGGCTCCAACTCAAGACTCACTCTTTTGGACGCCGCAAAGGATTTAGATCCCCGAGCCTAGCACAGTAGAAGTGCTCCAGGATCAAACAAGAAGAAGACTTCAAGATTTGTAATTTTCTTTTTAGTTAGTATTTTTTAGATGATTTTCTCAAAACCTAGATGATAGAGGTAGAATACTTGGGATTGTCACACACACACACATCTAGTATTGCTTCATGGCTTCAAAACAATTTTTATAACAAAATTTCTAACCTAGTTTTGGAAAAACCATGTTTGGAAAAATCAGTTTTAGAAAAACCAATTTTCCATTTTACCAAAAATGATTTTCATCAAAATAAAGTTCAAACATTTTTGGGTGTTGATCTATGATCACACTATTATTTTTATAAGTCCTAGAACCTTATTTTGTAAAACCCTAACCAAAGTTTCTTTAACCAAAATTTCCTTTTTTTCCTTTGCAGACTCTGGAAAAATAGTTCTGGCAGAGTCCGGTCGACCGACCCAGTCGACCGACATGCACCACTATGCATGTGTGCACATCGGCCGACCGACTCGGTCGACCGGGAGCAAGTCTTTGCTCTCTGTTTTTCCTGGGTCGACCGGATCGGTCGACCGACAGAGAGTTTCACTCTCTGGATGAGCTGCGGTAGACCGACTCGGTCGACCGACCTCCCAACGGTCGGAAATCTGATCGTTGGCGGTCGACCGATAGCTGTCAGAAGTTCTGACAACTCCAACAGCTATATTTTTTTGGACAGATTTTTGTTGGGATTCACCCCAACGGCTCTTTTGAGGTTTGTAGGTCATTTTTCACCCCCTATAAATAGTGGGAGCCTTCTACAAACTTTAACAACAAGATTTACAAGCAAAAACAATAGTTTTCAAAGCTTAGCCTTTTTAGAAAAAGATTTTCACTTTAAGCCAAAAATTTCCAGCACCTTCTTGAAGCAATCCTCTACTTCTCACTAGACTTTTGCACTACACAATCCCATAGTATTATCTCTTTCATCTTGGTTGTAGGATTGTGCAAGTGAGCTTTTTGATCAAGTGTGATCAACCTTTCTTATTGTGAGAAGTTGTAGAGGCATCGGCCTCAAGCGAGCGGGTGTGCTTCAAAGTGTTGTTGCGACACCGAGAGATAGGACAAGTGTGTTCTTGCATTGAGGATCCGGTGGGATCACCAATAGTGAAAATCCTTCATCGTGTTGAAGGCGGGGACGTAGAGCGTGTCTCGAACCTCAGAAAAATCCTTGTGTTTGCGATCGTCCACATTTTCTCTAAACTCTATCTCTCTCTTACTTGCTCTATTAAATTGCTTATTTACTTGCAAGTTATTTTAATTATGCTCATTGTTTAAATAGTTTTAAATTTCGCATTATTGTCATTTCATATAGTCATCACCTATTCACCCCCCTCTAGGTGATTTCACATGTAACGCATGGAATCAGCAAAATAGCCTATGTCATTGCGCAGGCCATGGTAGCGTGCGGTCATCTCCTCACGATGCGCCGCAATCTCCGCAGAAATCTGAGAATGATGCTGCTGGATCTCAGCGGATATCTGGGTACGGTGTTCTTGTAACTCAGCAGATAACTGAGCTCGGTGCTCTCGTAACTCAGAGGACAAGAAAGAGCGGATATCAGATGGAATGGAAGATCCCGAAGCAGAAGAGGAACCTGGGACATGAGCAGCAGGAGGGATAGGCTGCTGCTGGGGAGCAGGATGTCGCATCCCAGCACGCATCCTCTTTAGAAGAGTACTGTTCAAGTCAACAGAGGGTTCAGAGGGACTCTCAGAGGATAGATCAAAGTTAAGCTGCTTCAACAAATAGGAAATGATCATCCCATAAGGCAAGTGCCTAGTGGGGACATGGAGGTGATCGGAAGTCATAAAAGAGATAATCAGCTTGGGGATATTAATCTTAATGCCTCGCAGAAGGCAGTGGGTAATCAATGGGACTGATCCCCTAGCATGGCTAAACTCTCCTGATTTGGGCAGGAGGTTATAGAAAATGATTTTGGCAAGGACTTGAGCAGTAAGAGTATAATATCTAATTTCCTCATTCCTTACCAGACCGGGGTTATCATCCCCGTGAAGCAAAGTAGACGCGGTGAGGGCAGACTCACCGGCCGGATAAGAAAAGTCATGAAGATCTAGAGAATAAACATCAACTCCCTCACAGGAAAGATGCAAATGACGAGCAAATTCTTGGAGAGAGATGTCAATATCTCTTCCAAGGACTCTAGATCTAATCCTGTTTGACTCAAAGGATAAATTTATATAAAAATAGGGAATAAGAGAGGTGTAGACGGGTTCCCTAATGGCCAGGAAATTTTCAAGGGAATTATTCCTTATGATGTGTGCTAAGTTTAAATGTTCAAAATCATTGATTATCACACATCGTTCGGAAATAATAGTTTTTTCAGAAAGGAGGATATATTGATACTCGGCTTGAGGAGAGACAAACAAAGGAGAATGGGAAGAGGATTGGGTTGATTTCCCCTTCTCGGACCTAGTTCTTTTAGGCATTTTTAGGGAAAAACTGAATTAGGGCTAGATCCACACAATAATAAGGAAAAAGGGCTTGATCTACACAAAATAGAGATATGAAAGCTAGATCTAGACTTAGAATATGAAGAGAACAAGTAATGAAGCAAGATCTAGGAAACAAGAGATTTTTACCTTAAGATATTTGGAGAACCAAGGAGAAAAAAAAACTGAAAATCCCTGAAATAGGCATAAATCCAAGCCTGAAAGCGAAGATTCAAGCAATTTTGGAGAGGATTTGAGGTTGGATTGAGGTAGAGAGGGTTGGAAAAGATGTTTTAGGGTTTTGGAGAGAAGAAGGAAGGAGAAGTCGGCGGTGAAATAAGAAAAAAAGAGTGATTAGGGCTTTATATAAATTCGGGTAAAAAAACAGTCTGCCCGTCGCCCAGTCGACCAGTCCGGTCGACCGGCGCAAACAGAGAGCAAACTCACTTCAGTCGGTCGACCACTTCGGTCGGCCGGCAAAGGGAGAGAAAAAAAATATCCTCCAGGCTAGGTCGGTCGACCGCTCCGGTCGACCGGTCTTGCCCAAAACTGACAGTAAGTAAACCAGTTAAAAAAATTTTTATCTTAAATATTTATTACAGCAGACAAGTATAACTAACAGAAAAAATGTTAAAACTTCTTTGAATTATACTAGTTATGAAAATCAACAAAAATTATACATATTTTTACTATTTATTTTTATTTATAAATAAAGCAAGAAATTTAGAGATGTTGAAGCCGAATACCCAAGGGTTATGAACTTCTCCTCGAGATTCCTCTAGATATGAGTTGAGGAGCGCAATTGCCATCTCTATTTATTTGCTTTAAAATGTTTTAAATAAATCTTTATTTAGTTTTGACAAAATACATATACAACAAAATCTAGACATGTGAACACAAAAAAAGTATATGGCATAAAAACATGATAATATATAATTGAACAAGGCATACATGTAAGCATAATGGGAATGCAAGTTTATTCTAACACATAACAATAAAACACAATGGTAAACTAGCAATCCTATGCATATATATAAAAGTAAAACTTTTATGTGGAGAAATTACCAAACCAAGGGCATTCTCCAAAAATGGGTGCCTCTATGATAGTGATGCAAGCGACTATATGTTCGTTAAGTGTTGATGCATCCACCACCCGGGCACCATCTCCCCCTAAGTCTTGGAGGAGGACGACCCACCTATATCAATTAAATTCGGTGTGTCTTTTGGTACCCATATCTTTTTGGGTCCTTTAGGGTTAGTATCTTGTCGAACCCAAATATGTTTATTTGACATGTTTAGATTAGCATAACAAAATTTTTCCAAATGACCTTTGCGGCCACAATGAGTGCATATGTAAATTCTACCACTACCATACATGTAGGCATGCTTATGTGTGTGTGCATATTTGTGTGATTTAGATGCATGTTGGTGATGAGTGTGTTTCCCTTGGGTTATTCCTTTGGGAAACCTAGATGCAAATTTGTTTAAATCAAAAGCACACTTCTTTAGAGTTGAGTCCAAAACATCAACTCGTTTTTGAATTTCCAAAAATTCATTTTTGTTGCAAGATGAAATGGGGCTTTTTCCTTTAGAAGATATCTTGTAATTTTCAAAGTCCTTTTTCATCTTTTCAAAAGAATTTTCTAAATCATTTTTCTCCTTTAAAATATGTTCAAATTTATTTTTCAAGGAATCATTTTCCTTTTTCAATTTCTTATTTTGAGATTGTGAAATCTCATATCTATGTTGTAGCTCTTCAAAAAATTGTGCAAGTTCATCCATAGTTAATTCGTCATCATCTATGGAGTTTTCAAGATATACCTTTGATGCATCCTCCCCATGTGCCATGAAGCACATGTGTGCAGCGTCGATCTCCTCTTCGGATTCCGACTCCGTGTCATCCCAAGTGGCCACCATAGCTTTCTTCTTCTTTGGCCCATTCTTTGAGGTTGTAGCTTGAAGAGCGGGGCAATCGGCAATGAGATGTCTGATCTTCTTGCAATGGAAGCACGGACCCGGCTCCTCTCTTTTTCTTTTAAATCTTCCTTGAGGTTTCCCTCTTCAGAAGTTGCTTTGCCTCCCTTTCTTATAGAACATATTGCCCACCTTCCGGATGAGCATGGCAAGATCCTCATCGTAGTCTTCCGTTGAGTCCTCGTCATGGGTGGATGGAGTGGCTTTGAAAGCGAGGGCTTTCTTCTTTGGTGCCTCCCTTTCTTCTCTAACTTTCATCTCCATCTCATGTGTTTTGAGATTTTCGATGAAGCCGGAGAAGTCCATCTCCTCCCTATCATTGAGCTCCTTGAGGGTTGTTGTCTTGACTTCCCAAGATTTGGGAAGAGCACGAATGACCTCCCGAATCTTTTGGTCATTGTCAATCGTGTCTCCTAAAGAAGATAATGCATTAGTTATCTTGGTGAAAAGGGTAAGCATGTCATCAATGCATTCATTCGCAAGCATATAAAAATTATCATATTGAGAATGAAGCAAGTCAATTTTGGATCTTTTGACTTGGGACGTTCCCTCATGAGTTACAATCAAAACATTCCAAACTTCAAATGCAGATTTACAGTTTATGATGCGAGATAGGTGAAAATCACCTAGAGGGGCGGTGAATAGGTTATAATGCTAATCTAGAGAACTAAATGCGTAATTTAAAAACTAATAGCAATAAACAAGAGTTGCACACTCAAACAAGCCAAGCAAGTAATTATGAATGAACAATATGAATTGATGCAAGGCACAATATAGAGAGAGAGAGTAAGAGCCAAGGGATCAAGCGCAAACAACAAGATATGTTTCGAGGTTCGAGCACCCAGCTCTACATCCCCGCCTTCACACAGAAGGATTTCAACTCCACTAGCTTGTCCACAAAGGACTCCCAAAAAGGGAACCTCCACCGAGGATTTGGGGCAATAACAATTACAAGGAGTACCCAACTCCTCTCCTTACAAACACAACCTCCTCCTTGAGGCACAACTCCAAGCCAACAAACAATCACCTCACAACTTGAGGGATTAGCACAAAGCTTACACAAGGATCACCTCACAACTTGAGGGATACAACCCAAATGCACAACCTCCTCAACACAATGAGGGAAAGGCACAAAGCCAAGCAAAGATTGGGTTTACAACTTGGTGGTCTAAACAACAACCACAAATAATTTCTTTCCCACACAAGGATCCTATTGAATGAGATAGAAGATGTAGCTCAAGTGTGGAGAAAACCAAAGGAATGAAAATCAAAAACTCAAAGAAAATCTTTGGGAAAAACTAGAAACCAATATGAAGAAGTTGAATCAAAATCTTTTCCCAAAAACCCTTTCTTGATTTTCCAAACCCTAGCAAAAACACCAAATAGATTGTTCAATTTAAAGCCCAAAAACTTCTTTTGATTGTTATGAAAACACTAGAGAGTCAGGAAAAATTAGCTCTTAAAATCTTAGAGAAAACCTCTTTCCAATGGGGTATTTATAGCCCCCAGAAAATTATAGCCGTTGGCAGCAGAAATTGACAAAAATGCACTAACGGTCGACAGGTCGGTTGACCGTCCAACGGTCGAATTTTGACCGTTGGCAGCTGACGGCCGACCGCCCGATCGACCGAAAAGAACAAAGAGCACTGCTCTCTGGTCCGGTCGACCGGCCGGTCGACCGGCCCACTGTACTGCCAGACGTGCACAACTCTGTGCACGTCGGTCGACCGTCAGGTCGATCGGCCCTTGGTTCAGCCGACCGCACGGTCGACCGACCTGGCCTGTCAGCCAGTGTTCAGGGTCAGAAAAAACAGGGTAAAGAATATTCTAATAAATCCATAAAAACTTGTAAAAATACAAAAAAATAGTTTTATCATTTTATTTTGAAATATAAACTTGTGATAAAAAATTCATCACAAATAACAAACATTTTGAAACATTTTTGTATCTTATCATTTTTACCTAAAACCACAAACTGTATTTTCTAAAACTTGGATAGAAAATACATTTTGTCCAAAACTCATCCAAATACAAAAACATGATATTAAACAACATTTAGGCATGATCAAAACTAGAGTGGAAGGCCTTTGGGCCAACAATCTCCCCCTTTTTGATGATGACAAAACTCATGGAGTTATATATGCATGGATTAAAGATAAGCTTCAAAGAAGCTCCCCCTTAACTCATGCATAGAAGAAAACAACAAATATATGCAATGAATATAAAACATGAGAATGTATAGATATGAATAAAACTATGAAATGCATATAAACAGGCTCTTGATACCAAATGATCTCTTGATACCAAATGAAAGGTAAAACAATTTATTTTTAATGAAGGCTCTTGATACCAA
The DNA here is from genome assembly GCA_038442645.1 of Agave tequilana. Classification (NCBI taxonomy): domain Eukaryota; kingdom Viridiplantae; phylum Streptophyta; class Magnoliopsida; order Asparagales; family Asparagaceae; genus Agave; species Agave tequilana. Next base: position 163,682 of record JAVJIF010002349.1, on the reverse strand, counting down.
ACATTACATAATACTCTTTATACCAATAATAAAACATGTTCTCTCAATATGAAACAAAGATCATGCATAAATCATGCATATAAACTCAAATTCTTCTCCCCCTTTTTGTCAATCATCAACAAAGGGGTAAAATCACAAAAACAAATTTTTCTTCCCCTTTTTGTTCTAAAACAAAAACAATATTAACAAGGGGTACAATCAGTTTAGATATCAATTAAAAATATGGCAAGGTAGCACATCTTGATACCAATTGAAAAGGAGACATAAAAACATTGATACCAATTTTGAAAAACAAAAGCATCTTGATACCAATTAAAAAAGATTTAAAGGAATGCCTATATCAATTAATGTCAATTGAAATAAAGGTAAAACGAGGCATTGAAACAAATGATACCAATTCAAAAGGTGAAAATACATACCAATTGAAAACAAAAATCTTGATACCAATTGTTAAGTAAATAAACAACATATCAATTGTAAGTAAACAATCTTGATATCAATTGAAATTAAACATAACAAAATTTTAAATTCCTAAACACAAGTCTTGATACCTATTGTAAATGTTTTTCATTTTGAACATATGATACCAAATGGAAATAATCAATCATAAAGAATGGGAGTGAAAATCAAATACCAATTGAAAGATGAAATACAAGTTTTCTCTCCCTTTATAAAATACCAAATAAAACAATGCATAGGCTTGAATATAGATACCAATTGAAAACTAGTCAATTGAAATAAAATAATCATTATATTTTCAAGCTTAGCATAAACCAATATATATAGGTATGAAAATGAATACCAATTGAAATTGATATTATTTGAGATGAAAGCATACATATATAAAAATATATGAGTATACACGAAAAGTCAATATTGATACCAATTGAAAGAATCCAATGATACCAATTGAAACAACAATAAGATCAAATGTATATCTCATATTCCTATCCTCCCAATCATGTTCAGGTTTAAAATGATTTTCACTATAAAGCATATATGAGCATGATCTCCCATCCAACCACCCTTGGAAGGTAGGGGTTTTCAAAAATAGATTTGAAGATATAGTATGTTTGAAAATCTCTACCACAAGAAGAATACGAACTAGTTAAATGGGAAATCTTGTTAACTAGTATGAAATCCTTCAAGTAAGAAATAAAATAAGAATATATTCTATAAAACATATGTAAATCACATAATCACTAAACACTCAAAGTCCATAAAGCCCATATCATACTCATGAAAACAAAGTCATGAGGAAACTAATAAAGTGAGTGAACAAGTGTAATGTGAAGCATAGTCATGGAGATAGGCAATCAAGCTCAATTGAAATTCCTTAAAACATGAAAACATGAAAAACTAAATTTTCATTAACAACAAATTCATACTTCAAGGCATATGTATGTTTTGACAAAACAAGAAGTATACATACATATCCCTAAACACAATTGAGTCGATAATAAAGATTTGCATGAAAAGCAAATGACTCAAGGGTATACATGTATATCTTAAGATTTGGCAAAATAGATATATACATGAAGTGAAAACACATGATCATAAGACATAACCAAAATGGGGAATACAAGTTAGAATGCATGAATCATCAAAACTAGACTATACTAGAACATCTAATGGGTACAAATAAGCATCCAAGCACAAACATAAATAAAGATTTATTTGTGGCCCACTACATGTACAAGTATAAATTCTAGTCTTAATGAAAACTAATATCTAAACAAGTAATCAAATCATGAAGCATAAAATGAGACATAAATCATCATTACAAACATAAAGCGATCATTATGTAAATCCACATGCTATTAGACTTATGATATACATAATAGCCAAACAATGGTGAGAACACAACATATGGGTCCATATAAACATGGGTGATTTCTAAAGCTATACATGCATGTCAATGTTCTAATAAACAAGGCAATTTTCAAACTAATCAAAACATGAATAATCAAAACAAAAAAATCATAAACATACATATGATCATTATGTATATGCATATGCATTAGATCTAGGACATACATATTAGTCAAAAACAAAATCAGAATCACAAAGATAGGTCCATGGGTGACTCAAATAACTAAACATGTATATCACTAATCTAATTATCATGGCATAAACATAGTAATCAATAAACCAAGACATGCTATGAAATGATGAATATGAAGAGCATGCAAAGATAAACGGGAGTTAGAGATTGATACCAAAACCGATGAAGGCACCTCTCTAGTTCTCCAAACCAATGGTGGTCCTCCTCCACCAAACTCCCCTTGAAAGTGATGCATCCAAATTGTTTTCTTTTAAGCACGGAACGCATCCACTCCAAGGCACCAATACTCTCACGTTATGCGAGAGCCCACACCTACATCAAATACATGAGGAGTGGTCTTTGGTACCCATTTTCTTTTGGGTCCATAGGGGTTAGTATCTTTCCTAACCCAAACAAGATTATTTGCTAAATTTTAAACATGTAAACGATCATAGCAAAATCTAACAAGATGGCCTTTTCGGCCACAATGTGTACATGTGTACACATGGGCATACAATGTGTGAGGGTGGTGACCGTGGAAAGCATGTGTATGCCGTGAATGGTGTGCATGCAAGGTTGGAACCTGTTTCTTTCGAACCAAGGATTCCAAGCGTTTGTGTCTCATTGCACAATGGCTCAAAGTGGAGCCCAAACAATCAACACTTTTCTTCAAAATATTTATATCCTTCTCAATACAAGAAGATAAAGTGGAGCATGCAAAAGATGTGCTAGGTGAAACTACACTAGCATGGCAAACATGAATATCAATATCATTTTGCAAAGATTTATTTTATTCAAAACCAAATCCAATTCTATTGTAATGAAATCAATTTCATTTTTCAATGAAAGGTTATCTTTTAAAACAAAATCCAATTTTGAAGATAAAACCTCATTGTTTTTCACAACATCATCACAATCATTTTTGCTTTTTAAAACATCAATCTCTTTTAGGGCAAGGTCTAGTTGAGATCTTAGTGAGTCACGTTCACTAGTAATCTCTTCCTTCTCTTGCAAAACCAATTCAAAAGTTGAGCACAAATCCTTCATTTCTTCTTTTAAATCAAGGTTCTTCTTTTTCAAAAGTTCATGTTTTTCTAAGAATTTTTCAAGCTTTGAGGCAAGTTTTACATTTAAATTTTGAACTTCCAAACACCCATAGCAATATGAACTAGAGCTATAATCTAGTTGAGAATACGATTGTACCTCAAGGGAGTCTTTCCCTTGGACCATGAGGCAATGCTCGTCGGACTTGTCTCTCCTAGATCTTCTCAACTTGTTGACAATCCTTGGTAGCTCGGGAGAAGTCAATATGCTCCAAACAGCAAAAGCCGAATCAAAATGAGCAAACACAGGTAAAGATGATCATTAAGAGATGCTCTAAGTGTTTTAAGTGCTAATGCATTGGCCTTTTTATGCTTGCTACTATTTGGGTAGGATTCTTGAGTAGAGGCTTGATAAGCTAGATATCCTAGAGTTTTCAAATGACTAGTCATCTTGGCTATCCAAATATCATGTCTAGTAAAGTCAAACATAGGAGGGCTAGCCATGAGTGCAAACTAAATGTGTGCAAATAAAAATGCAAATGAAGATTAGCAAACCAAGATCTCACTCCTAGGTGGTTAAACCTAAATATCAGGAGCGTAGGCTCTGATACCAATTGAAAATCACCTAGAGGGGGGTGAATAGGTGATAATGCTAATCTAGAGAACTAAATGCGAAATTTAAAAACTAATAGCAATAAACAAGAGATGCACACTCAAACAAGCCAAGCAAGTAATTATGAATGAACAATATGAATTGATGCAAGGCACAATATAGAGAGAGAGAGAGTAAGAGCCAAGGGATCAAGCGCAAACAACAAGATATGTTTCGAGGTTCGAGCACCCAGCTCTACATCCCCGCCTTCACACAGAAGGATTTCAACTCCACTAGCTTGTCCACAAAGGACTCCCACAAAGGGAGCCTCCACCGAGGATTTGGGGCAATAACAATTACAAGGTGTACCCAACTCCTCTCCTTACAAACACAACCTCCTCCTTGAGGCACAACTCCAAGCCAACAAACAATCACCTCACAACTTGAGGGATTAGCACAAAGCTTACACAAGGATCACCTCACAACTTGAGGGATACAACCCAAATGCACAACCTCCTCAACACAATGAGGGAAAGGCACATAGCCAAGCAAAGATTGGGTTTACAACTTGGTGGTCTAAACAACAACCACAAATAATTTCTTTCCCACACAAGGATCCTATAGAATGAGATAGTAGATGTAGCTCAAGTGTGGAGAAAACTAAAGGAATGGAAATCAAAAACTCAAAGAAAATCTATGGGAAAAACTAGAAACCAATATGAAGAAGTTGAATCAAAATCTTTTCCCAAAAACCCTTTCTTGATTTTCCAAACCCTAGCAAAAACACCAAATAGATTGTTCAATTTAAAGCCCAAAAACTTCTATTGATTGCTATGAAAATACTAGAGAGTCAGGAAAATTTAGCTCTTAAAATCTTAGAGAAAACCTCTTTCCAATGGGGTATTTATAGCCCCCAGAAAATTATAGCCGTTGGCAGCAGAAATTGATAAAAATGCACTAATGTTCGACTGGTCGGTCGACCGTCCAACGGTCGGATTTTGACCGTTGGAACCTGACGGCCGACCGCCCGGTCGACCGAAAAGAACAGAGAGCACTGCTCTCTTGTTCGGTCGACCGGCCGGTCGACTGGCCCACTGTGCTGCCAGACGTGCACAGCTCTGTGCACGTCGGTCGACCGTCAGGTCGACCGGCCCTTGGTTCGGCCGACCGTACGGTCGACCGACCTGGCCTGTCAGCCAGTGTTCAGGGTCAGAAAAAAACAGGGTAAAGAATATTCTAATAAATCCATAAAAACTTGTAAAAATACACAAAAATAGTTTTATCATTTTATTTTGAAATATAAACTTGTGATAAAAAATTCATCACAAATAACAAACATTTTGAAACATTTTTGTATCTTATCATTTTTACCTAAAACCACAAACTGTATTTTCTAAAACTTGGATAGAAAATACATTTTGTCCAAAACTCATCCAAATACAAAAACATGATATTAAACAACATTTAGGCATGATGCATATGGATAGAAATCCAATATACATGAGACATATATATATATCCATGTTTTTGACCTTAATTCAAAAAATATGTTTTGTTAAAAATACCAAAACATAAAACACATGAATAAGTAAGTCAAAACTAAGTTTGTCTAGGAAGTTAAGCATGCATGTATATAGAATGAATCTACTATACATAAAACCATTTAAACTTGTTTTGATCTATCTATCATGAAACCAAGATTGGTTAAACCAAAACGGAAAAACCGAAAACCAATATCCAAAACATGAAACGTGTGTGTTTTGTGAACTTGAGCATATCATACTATTCTAATCTTTACACATGGATCTAAAACACAAACTAACTAAACTATGGTACCGATATCTTCTTGTAGAGCAACGTCTTCAAGCCGACTCGATCCAAAACTTCGTGATTCACCGAGCTTGACTTCAATGAGTGCTATATATGATCTTTGACGCTCGGGCTCTTGAATCACCATGTGAAGGCTTCCAAACCATCTTGTTGAAGCGATCACCTACTAATATCTTGATTAATAATCTGAAACTAAAATCACAAGATTAATAGTACACATAACTATATGAGTTAATCATCATCAAAACTAAAGTGGAAGGCCTTTGGGCCAACAATAGGTCATCTTCATTTAAGGCTTGTGTTAATGCATATTGAGCCCTAGCATTAGCCTCATAGTCCTTGGTGGTATTCTCGGACCATGATCTCTCATCGGTGAAAGGTTCTACAAATTCCTTGATAATGGCCCTAGCTACTCTAACTCCTAGGGATTTAAGAAAGAGGTTCATCTTGACCTTCCAAATGGAGAAGTTCAAACGATAAAACTTGGGTGGGGACTTGATGCTAGAAAGATCAATAGATGCCATGAATACAAAAGTAGAATGCACAACAATTAATAATGCAATAAATATATATAGCCAAATATAAGGATCTCTCTAAGGTGGTTAAACCAAATGCAAGGGTTAGGCTCTGATACCAATTGAAATCACCTAGAGGGGGGGTGAATAGGTGATGGCTATATAAAATAACAATAATACGGAATTTAAAAACTATTTAAACAATGAGCACAATTAAAATAACTTGCAAGTAAATAAGCAATTAATAGAGCAAGTATGAGAGAGAGATAGAGTTAAGAGAAAAGTGGACGCAAACACAAGGATTTTTCCGTGGTTCGAGCCACGCTCTACGTCCCCGCCTTCAACACGATGAAGGATTTTCACTATTGGTGATCCCACTGGATCCTCAATACAAGGACACACTTGTCCTATCTCTCGGTGTCGCAACAACACTTTGAAGCACACCCGCTCGCTTGAGGCCGATGCCTCTACAACTTCTCACAATAAGAAAGGTTGATCACACTTGATCAAAAAGCTCACTTGCATAATCCTACAACCAAGATGAAAGAGATAATACTATGGGATTGTGTAGTGCAAAAGTCTAGTGAGAAGTAGAGGATTGCTTCAAGAAGGTGTTGGAAATTTTTGGCTTAAAGTGAAAATCTTTTTCTAAAAAGATTAAGCTTTGAAAACTATTATTTTTGCTTGTAAATCTTGTTGTTAAAGTTTGTAGAAGGCTCCCACTATTTATAAGGGGGTGAAAAATGACCTACAAAACTCAAAAGAGCCGTTGGGGTGAATCCCAACAAAAAGCTGTCCAGAAAAATATAACTGTTGGAGTCTGTCAGAACTTCTGACAGCTATCGGTCGACCGGGACAGTCGATCGCCAACGATCAGATTTTCGACCGTTGGGAGGTCGGTCGACCGAGTCGGTCTACCACAGCTCATCCAGAGAGTGAAACTCTCTGTCGGTCGACCGATCCGGTCGAACGAGGAAAAACAGAGAGCAAAGACTTGCTCCCGGTCGACCGGGTCAGTCGACCGATGTGCACACATGCACAGTGGTGCATGTCGGTCGACTGGGTCGGTCTACCGGACTCTGCCAGATCTGTTTGTCCAGAGTCTGCTAAAGAAAAAGGAAATTATGGTTAAAAGATCTTTGGTTAAGGATTTATAAAATAAGATTCTAGGACTTATAAAACTCAGAGTGTGATCATAGATCAACACCAAATAATGTTTGAACTTTATTTTGATGAAAATCCTTTTTGTAAAATGGAAAATTTGTTTTTCTAAAACTGATTTTTCCAAACATGGTTTTTTCAAAACTAGGTTAGAAATTTTGTTATAAAAATTGTTTTGAAGCCATGAAGCAATACTAGATGTGTGTGTGAGATAATCCCAAGTATTCTACCTCTATCATCTAGGTTTTGACAAAATCATCTAAAAATACTAACTAAAAAGAAAATTACAAATCTTGAAGTCTTCTTCTTGTTTGATCCTGGAGCGCTTCTACTGTGCTAGGCTCGGGGATCCAAATCCTTTGCGGCGTCCTAAAGTGTGAGTCTTGAGTTGGAGCCGTCAAAACAACTATTATATTTGCCTGAAACTCATATAAATAAAATTGTTAAAAACATAACTAAATATGGTTTGTTATCATCAAAATGTCAGGCTAATGGCCTTTGGGCCAACAACTTCTCCTTGGCTGCATATCGATATGAACTTTGACTTTTCTTCTTTAGTCGGCTACAGTGGTGGTGGAATAGGCTTCATGGTAATTCTCTTGCCCTCCTAATTGAACATATAGATGTTCCTCTTTCCTTGATGGTTAGCATCGACATCATGTTGCCACGATTGCTCCTATAGTATATGACATGCATCTGATTAGGACGGGAAAGGTGTTGTATTATGGAGTATAAAAATGTATTCGATGTACCCTTTCCTATCTCCGTTATAGCATAAGGCTATACCGAGTCGATTCTCAGGGAGAGCTAGCGATAGAAGCGTTACGAATCGTAGTGAAGAAAGTAAACGAAGTGTCTTCTATGCTTAATAGAATAAAATAATCATGGAACAAGAAATGAAAGAATGGATGAATATGTTCATGATGGAAAGTGGAAAAGAAATCAAGATTGGATTTGGTATTAACACTAGAAAGAATGAAAACTTGAAGAATCAAACCATGACTAGCTTACCTTACTACCTTACCAATACTTACTAAACTCCGTGATAGTGAAGGCGTGCCTCATGTTGTCACTCCATCGGCGTAGGTTTCGTCTTGCGTGTTGATCTAATTACTTTCTCATGTAGATGAAGGGTGGTTTAACCCATCGAAGAAGAGAAGACCATCCAATTTGCAAGATGAACTAAAGCAATCACCCATGAGTTAGTGAAGATGGCAAGGCTAGTGGTTAGCTAATACATGGAGAAAGAATTAGCTACAAGCCATAAGAAAAGTAAAACAAAGCATGAATTAAATTGCAAGGATTTAAAGCAAGCAAGTAAAGAAAGCAATTAAAGAAAGCAAGTAAACTAGAACCAAGCTCAAGTAGAGGAAGGAGAATGGATGAATCCTTGTTGCTTCAAGTTGTCACACCTTGATTACACAAGCTCTCTCTCTCACAATCTCTCTCTTTTACAAAGTATCTAGGGAAGAAGAAGAGGGATCTAAAGAACTAAAACCTAGAGAAAAATCTATGAAAATTACAACAACTAACAATTTCTCCTCTCTTCTCCATTCAGTCTTTGCTCGCAGGTCCTTGGTCCAATATTTATAGCCCTAGGTGAAGGATCCAGAACCTAGTTTGTTGGCGCAAAATCCGAGATCCAACGGCCTTGGATCTGCCGCGCGCGCGCGGCAAGGCGCGGCAAAACAGAATCCGTTGGCTAACAACTTTCTGTTGGAGATTGGTTACGAGGTTGTTAGCCACGTGGCCTTCTAGAATCTTGGGTTGTTGCGCGGATCTCTCTGGATCTTGAATTCAAATCTTGGCTTTATCTTGATCTTGGATTTAATCCCTTTAATTATTGCTAATTAAAGTGATTATTGGCTTTCTCTCCATTAGAGTGTGTACCTGCAAATATATAGAGAAGATGAGTAAAAATCATATATTTATTAACTAAATGCATGAGAATTATGTGGTAAAATATGCAACATTGGATACCAATCACACCCCCACACTTATTCTTTTGCTCGTCCCGAGCAAAAACAAAGAAAAAGAAAAGAAAATCCTAACTACCAATTTTATTACACCACTTTCGCAGGTGACGCGATTGCACTGAGCATGTGCAACAAGCCGTTAAACCTCTAGGTTACCCTAGAGGAGGAGTGTTGTCTCCTGAGGGTTTTCAGCGGATTACACCCACAAAATCCATAAAGAAAGAAGACAAATGTTAGTGTTTTGAAAACGCATTTTGAACAAGAGACATATTTACGAACTATTTTTGCAAAAATATAAGTGATCCTAGGTCATAAGTCCACCTATAATCATTCTTCCTTAAACTTAGTCTCCATGCAAGATCTTGTTTTCAATTAAGGTAAGAATTCAAAATTGGATTGAATATTTTATCTTTCATAAAACCTAGATAATATGCACACCGTGCTCGTGAAGATTTCTGGGATTTCAACTCCAACCATCAAGCCATTTATTTATTTATATATATATATATATATTTTTTCTTTTATTTTTCTTCCCTTAGTCTAGGCTTTCTAGTTTACCCTTGTAGCGAGCCTTTAACCGATGACTCCCAAACCAGACGGTCTTAGGGCACCAGATGAGAAAACATCCCTCGGGTTTAAGGTCTCGAGTAAAAAAGGCCACATAACTAAGGGGGATTATTTATTTCCTTTACCACCGTTAGGCGTGAATAATCATGCTTCTTGAGGCACAATTCTCCAGCTTAATAGGTGATGTTTTATTTATATTTTTTTCTTTTTCTTTTTTATTTATATGGCATTTTTGGTCTTTGTTTCCATCCCAAAAATGTGTAAGTGTGAAGTGCATACTTATCTAAGGCAAAAAATTCAAGATAAGAATATCTCCCCAATTTTTCTTACTTAGCCTATAATTTCAAACAAGATCTATTATTTCAACTAGGTTTAAGATGTCATAATTAAGGCTTTCTTAATTTCTAAGATACATCTTAATTTTCTTAAAAATAGATCAAAACTTTGTCTCTTATTTCAAAAAGTTTTTTTTTATTTTTTTTAATTTTTCTAAAAGAAAAGGTAAAATCTAAAAAGAAAGTGGAAAATCTAGAAAAAAAATAAAATCTAAAAATAAAATGGAAGACCTAAAAAAATGAAAATCCTAAAAAATAAAAATCCTATAAAGAAAATAAAAAGTCCTATGTTAGTACATACCCCCCCATACCTATCTCATGCATTGTCCTCAATGTATGCAAGATAAAAATGATGCATGAAATAGGTAAGGTAAAAAGTCACTCCCTCCTCCTCTTTGGACCCGCAGTAGTACTGGGTCCTGCCGACTGTGTCCTCCTCAACCTCGCCTCAATGCCCTCTAACCTAGAGGATTGCTCCTCTAACCTGGAGGATTGTTCCTCCATCTTCTTCCTCAGCCTCACTTGACCCCTGAAAATCTTCTTCATGCCCTTCCAGATGGAGGACATGAAGGCATGTGTATCATGTGGGGGGTCCTGCCTCCAAAACTCAGGTTCATCCTCTGCATCAAAACTCTCCTCAGAGGAGGACTCTACCGGAACATCCTCGGGTTGGACAGTAGGTGTCCAGACCGCATGCAAACAACTATTGTACGAACTGGTAGGTCTCTCGGGTGCAACAAACACTCGGTCGAATGAATCAAATACATCAGCTGGTAGGAAAGTCCTACACAAACGTGTAATCAATATGGGATGGGAGTATTTGGCACCTCGTGTACGTGAAGAGTTGGCTATTAGTGCATGGAAGATGACCTTATTCAAACAAACCGAGTGTTGATGAGTCATTAAATCATGTATAATTTGCAACACTGGTCTGTTGAAAGAGGAGGTGTGGTCAAGCCCTAAAATGTTTCGTTGGATCCAACGTCCAACGCAGTGAATATTTCTAAATGTCGTGCTGGCTTTGAGCCCACGATCCTGCTCAGTACAACGAGCCCCCATAATAGTCATATACTCAATCAACGGGAGAGGCTCGCTATGTTGTGTGATGGATGGGACAGAAGTGATTTCCTCAAGAAGAGGAAGCGTGACAAGTAAGTCTCCTATGGGCATGTGTACAGTGAACTGGTACATGTGTGGATCAATCGATGCTTGGTCAAGATGCGTGTAAAACATTGTCACCAGTTCGGGACAATAAAATGCATCGGTCTCAGTGTTGTTGTACACTAGTGAATACCAATTCCTTGCCCTAATTCTCTCTAAAAATACATGCCCATAACCATTCACATCACATAAAATCCGCCCAAAATCTTTCTCAACAAAAATTGATGGTGCCATGATATGAATCAAGATCAAAAAGCAGTAAAAAGGAGAGATTTGAATTCGAACCACCCCCGGAATTCGTGGGGGGAAGAAATTTGATCTCTGCAGTGGGTACAGAAGAATCTGATGAAGTTGCTGGCACCCGATCTGCTAGCTGTGCTTCAGATCGACTGGTAAGGAATTTTTCAGCAAACAGGAATCTCCAACTTTGCCGCGGAATCTCAGCAGAAGCCGCGGGTTTGCGGCAGATCAGAGAGATCTGGAGGAAGGGAAAAAGTTGAGTGGCGGCGCTTTAGGATAGAGTTGCAGATCTGAAGATATTTTCGCTGGTGAGGGAGAAAGTGTGTGGAAGAGGGCTATTTATAAAAAGGAAAGAACTTTTAGAATCCCACTTCTATCCCTAGGTTAAAAACGAATTTACCCTAGGGATTTGGAAGTTTTGAAAATAACTTTGACCCTAGGGACTTGGAATATGAAGAAACCTAGGAATTTAGAAAGATTTTGAATTTGGAAAGTGTGAAAACTCCTTTATGCATAAAAATCCCTCCTTTATTTTTATTTTTTTTTCTTTTTTTTTATTTTCTAAATCCTATGTTAGTAAACCCTCCCCCACACTTATTTCATGCATGCATGAAACAAAATGGAGAGGGAAGGAGAAAAAAAAATTACCTTAAGGTGGTGGTTTCGGTGGTGGTCGGATTGGTCCACGAAACATGGCCCAATCAACTTTACGTTGGGTTTTCAGGAACCCACCAAAAATATCATGAATATGACCCACTAAAAAGATTAATCCTTGAAAGATTTTTATTAAGTACATGACCCCATCTAATTTCCATTTTTTCCAAATAATTTCGGAGTCAAATTTATCAAAGCCCTTGTCCCAGAATGATGTATGAAATGACAGAACAGTTGACTTGGACTCAGGAAGAACCGACTCAGGAAGGTGACTGGAATCAAGTAAAGGTTCAGGAGTCAAAGTGAATTCTAGAATTGGGTCCAAGTCAAGAAATGGAAACTCAAGTCCACAATCATTTCCCCCAGATGGAATGTGACTATCTAAGATTAGTGATTCAAGTTCTGGAGGGTTGGGAATCAAAACTGACTCTAAAATGTTACTCAAATTGGGTAACAAAATAGGAGTTAATAATGATTCAGGTATTTGAACTAAATCACAAACTTGAGGGTCAAAGTCACATTCCATATTGAGTTCAATTCCACAAAAATGAGAACTTGCCAATTTATCAATAGGATCTTCAAAAAGGTATAATTGGTCAAGTTCGACATGATCCTTAAAGATGGGTGATTCAACTTCATTGTGAATTGGGAAAGGATCCAATGTCGACTCCGGAAAAAGATTGAAATCAGGTAAAGATACCGGAGTCATTATTGAATCAGAAAGAAGGATCGAATCACTAAGTTGGGGTCCAAGATCATATTCCTCATGGAGTTCAATTCCACAAAAATGTGAACTTGCCAATTTATCAATGGGACTTTCAAAAGTATGGAATTGGTCAAGTTCAGTATGATCATCAAAGGTTGGTGATTCAATTTCAAAATGGACTGGCACTGGATCCAATACTGACTCGGGAAATGAAGTGAAATTATGTGAAGACACCGGAGTCATAATTGAATCAGGAAGGAAAATTGAATCATCAAGTGGAAGTTCAGGATCATGTTCATGTTCAAGTTCAATTTCAGTAAAAGGAAAACTTGCCAAAATGTCAATGGGATCTGAAGTTTGGACAAGTTCAGTTGAGTGTGCTGAAATAGAATCTGGACTTCCAAGACTACATGACTCTTTGGTTTTAACAGAGTGGCTAGTGACATTAGAAATATGATGAGAATGAAGAGTTTGGATCATCAAATCTATGTCACGATTTCTAGCATTTTGAGCATGAGTCATGTCTTCAAGCATCTTTCCATAATTGATGATTTCATTATTTTGATGAAAAGATGAAGTATTGTCTTGGAAGTGATATTGAAATTGTGAGTCCATCAGATTTTGGGATTTGTGTTTGGACTCACGCAAGAATTCCTTATTCGTTCCCCAAGCAGATGGTTGTTCATTATAATAAGGTGGAACTGAGTAAGACTCTTGAAAATACTGTGAAATTGGAAGGGCAAATGTTTCTTAAAGTTGTTGCTCGACCCTTTGAAGATTGGCTTCTATACTCCTTAGTAACTCAGATTTTTCTTCCATTGGTGGTTCAGAAAAAGGAGTATATGAAGCGGAGTCAGGAAATGAATACTGTGGATACGGTGAACTAGGTGGATATGATGGACAAGGAGGTTGATAATTAAACTCGGGGGACTGGAATCCCCATTGACTCTGTGACGAGTTGAAATCATTATGGAAATTATAATTATTAGATGGGGGGTATGGGTCATATTGATTCGGATAAGGCCAACCCGGTGTATGTGGTTGGTGAATATTGTAAAACACCAGGTTGGAATTATCCGAATATGAAGTCGGTGTGAAATATGGATTCATGTTAGGATGGAAAGAATTATTATTGTTGAATGCCATATCACAAAAAATCACAAACAAAAAGAAAAATCAAACAACAAACAATAAAGAAGAGAAAAAATCAAAACCAAGCGAAAAGAAGGGTAGACCTAGACCTAGACGACTCCTAACTGATTAGATCGTCCACGGGAGGTTTAGTGTAGACATAGACCACAAGTTAATCAGCCAGGAAAGAGCAAGGTTGGTGGGAGGTTTTCCGTCCGAAGACGTTACTTAATTAAGTAACCAGCTACCTTGGGGCTTTCGGCCCTCAATCTCTTTCCTAGACACTGATTTTGCAAGAGTCTATTTCCAACACTTTTCCCCCTTAGGATAATCTCCTAGATGAGTCCGAGATGTCCCTAGGGCCAACGTCTATTTTTTTATTAAATTAGGCCTGGGTTAGTGAGTGCGTGGGAAAATGGTTTTTGGGCTAAGGAAAGGGTAATGAACTCCCCACCTTATCTTATTTATAGGTGATTTCTTAAAATTGAATTGTGCAAGTGTACAAAAAAAATAACAAGGAGTCACTCAAAGCATGAAAATCAAGCAAGAGATGATTCCTAGTCTACATGCAATGCTTACGTACCTTGCATCCAGCACTCTTCAACAGTAAAAGTAAATGAATTGAAAGACACGTGCCTAGAATGCAAATGTCTAAACAATTTTTAACTTTTCAACCAATTTTTTACTGTTGATTAAATTAGCAGGTATATGGTGAAAAATACAGGAATTCAATTATATCAGCAGCTGTGTTTTGCAGAATCAGAGCCCCTGCAGAAAATTTGTGAGTAGTCAACTCAGTTCTGCCGCAGAACCGCGGCAAAAATCTGGATTCTGCGGCAAAACTGAGAGATCCTGGTCTCTGCTTTCTAGAGCAGAGACCCAGGTCCACTTATGTGTTACTGCAATGCAAATTTTCCTGTTCTTCAACCTGTAACCTGCAACAGAGAAGAAGATTCGTTTAGTTCTTCACTTTAAAGAAAATCCGTTGCTCTTCCCGGCAACGGCGCCATTTTGATTAGGACGGGAAAGGTGTTGTATTATGGAGTATAAAAATGTATTCGATGTACCCTTTCCTATCTCCGTTATAGCATAAGGCTATACCGAGTCGATTCTCAGGGAGAGCTAGCGATAGAAGCGTTACGAATCGTAGTGAAGAAAGTAAACGAAGTGTCTTCTATGCTTAATAGAATAAAACAATCATGGAACAAGAAATGAAAGAATGGATGAATATGTTCATGATGGAAAGTGGAAAAGAAATCAAGATTGAATTTGGTATTAACACTAGAAAGAATGAAAACTTGAAGAATCAAACCATGACTAGCTTACCTTACTACCTTACCAATACTTACTAAACTCCGTGATAGTGAAGGCGTGCCTCATGTTGTCACTCCATCGGCGTAGGTTTCGTCTTGCGTGTTGATCTAATTACTTTCTCATGTAGATGAAGGGTGGTTTAACCCATCGGAGAAGAGAAGACCATCCAATTTGCAAGATGAACTAAAGCAATCACCCATGAGTTAGTGAAGATGGCAAGGCTAGTGGTTAGCTAATACATGGAGAAAGAATTAGCTACAAGCCATAAGAAAAGTAAAACAAAGCATGAATTAAATTGCAAGGATTTAAAGCAAGCAAGTAAAGAAAGCAATTAAAGAAAGCAAGTAAACTAGAACCAAGCTCAAGTAGAGGAAGGAGAATGGATGAATCCTTGTTGCTTCAAGTTGTCACACCTTGATTACACAAGCTCTCTCTCTCACAATCTCTCTCTTTTACAAAGTATCTAGGGAAGAAGAAGAGGGATCTAAAGAACTAAAACCTAGAGAAAAATCTATGAAAATTACAACAACTAACAATTTCTCCTCTCTTCTCCATTCAGTCTTTGCTCGCAGGTCCTTGGTCCAATATTTATAGCCCCAGGTGAAGGATCCAGAACCTAGTTTGTTGGCGCAAAATCCGAGATCCAATGGCCTTGGATCTGCCGCGCGCGCGCGGCAAGGCGCGGCAAAACAGAATCCGTTGGCTAACAACTTTCTGTTGGAGATTGGTTATGAGGTTGTTAGCCACGTGGCCTTCTAGAATCTTGGGTTGTTGCGCGGATCTCTCTGGATCTTGAATTCAAATCTTGGCTTTATCTTGATCTTGGATTTAATCCCTTTAATTATTGCTAATTAAAGTGATTATTGGCTTTCTCTCCATTAGAGTGTGTACCTGCAAATATATAGAGAAGATGAGTAAAAATCATATATTTATTAACTAAATGCATGAGAATTATGTGATAAAATATGCAACATTGGATACCAATCAGCATCCATATCAATAATATCACAAGTAACTGAATCTTGATAGAACTTGCCAATTGAAATAGGAACATGGTAAAGATTTGTTACCTTTATGCAAGGGCCCTTCTTTATCCACCCAATGATGTATGGATGATGAGGGTGTGGTTTTATCTCTAATTTCAAATAGTACACCAATGTAAATCACCTAGAGGGGGGGTGAATAGGTGATGGCTATACTAAATGGCAAATAATGCGGAATTAAAATAAACTTGCAAATAAGTTTACAATATAAGAGTGCAAGTAATTAAAGAGAGAGTAGAGTGTAGAGAGAAAGAGTAAGCAATCTCAAACATGATGATTTATTTCGAGGTTCGAGCCACTACTCTACGTCTCCACATGTAACACTATGAAGGATTTCCACTATAAACCGATCTTACTAGATCGCCAACCGTTACAAGTTCTTACTAGAACTCAATGGACTGACAAGTCCTCCCTTACGGTGCCGCAACACCAACACGGAGCTCACTTGGTCACTTGAGGTCGCAACCTCTACAACCTCTCAATAGAAGGAAAGCAGTGATCTTACTTGATCACAAATAGCTCACAAGCACAATCCTATAACCTAAATGAGGGTGTGAAGCTCTTTGAGATTGTATAGTGAAAAATAGCTTGTAGAGATGTAGAGGGAAGGCTCAAGGTAGAAATCATGAATTTGGAAATATGGCTCAAAAGGAACTCTTTTAAGAAAAGGAAAAATCTTGATGAAAAAACTTCATCTAAACTTTGGAAATCTTGTTGTTGGGTTTTCTATAGTCCCATAATTTATAGGGATGAAAGCATGAGTAGAAGACCCAAAAGAGCTATCGGGAAAGAACCAAAAAAAGACAAAATAAAATACAGCCGTTGGAAAAATCACAGAAGAAAAGTCTTTTGCCGGTCGACTGCTTTCGACCATTAGGAATAGCGGTCGACCGGACGGTCGATCGTTGTTCCCAACTAGAGAGATAAACTCTCTATCGATCGACCGGGCCAGTCGACTAAACCCAACCGAGAGCAAAGCTCTTGCAGTCGGTGAGCGGTCAACCGAAGTGCACAAATGCACTTTAATGCATGTTAGTCGACCACGCAGTTAACCGACAGAGAAATTTGTGAAAATACACCTAGAGAGGGGGTGTGTACTAGCTAATCTAATGACAAATAATGCAGAATTAAAAAACAACTGCAACAAACTATATGTAACCAAAGAGTGTAACTGAATTCCCAGTGAAAGGCTCGGGACTATCTCCTCGAGATTCCTCTAAATAAGAGTTGAGGTGCTATATGAAGCTCTCTTAGTTCAACACAAGTATGGGCACACAAACACTACCAAGCATATATGATATGAACAATATGAAGCAATGTGAGATATAACAGTGATAGAGTTTAGAGATAGTGGATCAAACACAAACACCGAGATTTATTTCGAGGTTCGACCCACTGCTCTACGTCCCCGCCTTCACACAGAAGGATTTCCACTACGGGTCTGTTTGTTTTGCCGTAAAATCCCACAAATCATAAATCGTAAAACTTCTTTTCCATTTTCTGCTATTTGTTTCGCTGAAAAACAAGTTGCAAAATGCAACTCTCATTTTCTCACTTGCAGTTGTTACAGTTAAATTTGTGGTCATGTAAATCTCACTTTTACACTCGCATTTTCCCACTTGCAATTACTCCAGTTAATTTTGTGATCATGTAAATCCCACTTGTAATACACTTGCAGTTCAAAGTAGTTACTTGATAATCAATATAATTTTAATATTATTAAATATTTAATATTTTTAATAGTGTTCAATTTTTTATTTAATTATTTAATTATTTTATATTTTTAATCTTTAGTTTTTTATTATTTTTAATATTGTTTTAACATTTAATATTTTACTAATTTATTTTAATTTTTATGTAGAATTTTTATTTAATACTTTATTATTTTATTAATACTTATACCAATTTTTTATTATTTTATTTAGAGTTAATATTTTATTAATATAACAATATTATAATTAATATAAAATTACTATATATTTAATTATATATATTTTAATATAAATAATTAATTTATTAATATTAAAATGTACTTTATTATTATATTAATATTTTGTTATGTTAATATTGTAATAATAATTCATTATAATAATATTATAATAATAATTTATTATTAAATTATAATTATATTTTACTTTGTTAATTTTATATTTTTATAATATTACAATAATATTATAATAAAATTTAATATTATAATAATTTTCATGTATTTTTAATATTATAGTATTATAACTATATTTTATTATTTTCCTTAAGTTTTTTATATTTATGTTTTATTAGTATTATTAAAATTTTATTAATTTTCTTTAGATTTCCTTAAAATTTTATATTATTTATTTAGTTAATATTTTAATAATATTTTACTAACTATACTAATATTTATTAATATTATTGTTATAAATAAAATATTAAGATTTTTAATATTTTATCTCAAATTTATTAATACAATTTAATTTGCAATAGTAGATTTAATTTAATAGTATTTATAATATTTAAATCACTGCTACAATTAATTTTGTGGTCAACTTTTCACTTACACTTTTACGCTACCAACCAAACACCGTAAAACACAATATACTTTTCCATTTACACTTTCACTTTACCAAGCAAACACCGTAAAACACAATATACTTTCTCATTTACACTATCAATTTATGAACCAAACACCGTAAAATACAATATATTTTCCCTGCTATAGTTCACATTTCCCATTCTCATTTTACGACTTACGACTTGCGACGTTTTGCGGTGAAACAAACAGGCCCAACGTCCACACAGGACCTCCCACAACGGGAACCATTACCAAGGAATTTGCAATTACAAACATAGGAGTACACAACTCCTCTCTCCAACACAACCACCTCTACACACGAGATAAGGTACAAAGCCAAAACTCAGTTACCTCTACACAAGAGGGATGAGCACTAAGCCAAACAACAATCACCTCTACACAAGAGGGATAAGGCTCAAAGCTAAACAACAACCACATTCACCTCTACACAAGAGAGATAACCACAAACCCAAAGCACAACCTCCTCTACACAAGAGGGATAGGCACAAAGTCAAAGCAAAGGAAAGATTACAACTTGGTGATCACAATAGACCACAAACAACTCTTAGTAATCACAATGTATCACAAATATTTTTTCTCACAAAAACAATATCCTATAGATAGGATAGATATGATAGCTCAAGTGCGACAAAACAAGGTGATTGAAAATCAAAATCTCAAAGAAAAATACTTGAGAAAAATACTATATATCAATAAAAATAAAGATCAAAACCCAATTCCCAAAGACTCTCTTTTCTTTGATTTTTTCAACCCTTGAAAAAAAATAAAAAATAAAACTTTGAAAATAAGAGCACAAAAGCAAACTTGAAACTTTTTCTCTTGAAACCCAAAACTTTGATTTTCAATAGAATTATTGTTGTGATTTTAATCCATCCTAATGACCTTTTATATATATTTTAGAAAAAACAAATTTAGAATAATTTTACCAGGTTTAAAAGGAATAAATTGACTCTTAAATTCAACAAAACACGTTTTTAAAATATGTTAAAAATCAGCCTCTAAAAAATTAACCGTTACTGCCAATCTGGCATACTGTTGGTCAATTTGGAGCACAGTTTTTAGGCTGAAAACGTCCAAATTCAGAAATACGTATATAGAAATAATTTGTAAATCTATAAGTCGTCTTTCTAATTCAGCTTAAATCATATCAATATCATTTCTGAGTAGAAAGTTATCAATATAATACTGACAGGTGTCAAATCAGAAACTGTGAACTGTTTTTAAAATAAGAACAGACTTCAACCAAATATTTGACATTTTTAACATTTGAATACGAAAATGATTATTGAATAGGAAATGTAGATCTGAACGTTAGCTTTGAAATACAATTTAAATCACATTATTTGAATATAAGAATAAAAAGTTATGATAAGAAATGTAAAATTGTGTCGAGCAGATCAGCAGAACTAAAACTGGTTAAAAATCCAAAACCCGATATATAGGTACTTGAAATTCAAAACCGGTTAAACCAAAAATCAAATGTATTGAACTTGTGTGTGTATTTTTGAGCTTCAAAAATATATTCTACCCTTTAACAAACTAAAACTAAACAAACCGAAGCCTTCTTGTAGAACTCCTTCTCCAAGTCGACTCGATCCAAATACGATCCAAGAGCTTGACTCTAACCGAGTACTAGATGTGATCTTGACATGCGAGCTCTTGAATCAATATGTGTTAGCTCCAAAACTCCTTTGTTGAAGCTAATCACCTATTAAGATCTTGATTAAATATCTGAAACTATATAAACACAAGATCATTAGTAAACTTTAACTACATGAGTTAATCATCTCAAAACTAGAGTGATGGGCCTTTGGGCCAACAATTTGCTCTACCCACGGTCGACCGCCCAGTCAACCGACAATGGGTAAAGGGCAGGTTATGAATTGAAACCATTATTTTTTCAACAAAATAACTTTTGATCTTTAAATGCAAAATAGAGCTCTAGGTACTTGAAGAACAGTGTGTGATCATGGATCAACACAAAATAAAGTTAGAACCATATTTTGTAAAAAAATACTTTTCTAAATCAAAAACTCAATTTTTTCGAAACTCGTTTTTCTAAAATTTTATGTAAAACGCATGCTTCATAAGATATATGATTTGTTTTCATATTTGAAGAATTTTTAACTAGTTATTTTAAAAATTATCTTAAACTAGTTCATATTCTTCAATTGGTAGAGTTTTCAAACATGTTAAAATTATTTTCAAATTCATATTTTTGAAAACCCTTACCTTCTAAGGGCGGATGGATGAGCGACCATGCCTTGTATACCCTTAATGAATATCATTTTAAACATGTGCATAAATAGGGTGGTAGGTATGAGTTATATACATAATTTTCATGTTATCTTATTTTTGTATACTCATATGTGTTTTCTATATATGTATGCTTCAAATTTCAATTGATATTTTCATATATACATATATATAATTTGATTGTGCTTGTTTCACAATGTCTTTACATTTTTCTTAAAAGCACAAATTATTTATTGCTAAGCTTGATTTAGTCAATAATGTCAATTATTTTTCAATTGGTATCTTATACAAGCTTATGCACTGTTTTCATTAGTATTTCATAAAGGGGGAGAAAAATTCGTGTTTTATCTTTCAATCGGTTTTATTTTCAATTGGTATCTTACTCCCACTCATTATGATAAAAATATTTTATTTTGGTAAATGCTAACATTTTCAATATTGGTATCAATAATCTTAAATTGGTATTATTCTCAATTTGGTATCTTTATTGCAAAATGATTTGTGTTTACCTAAAAAATTGGTTTTTATTTTCAATTAGTATCAAAATTTACTTTTGTATCAAAATTCATTTTGTTGACTTCAAGAAAATTCAAAAATCTGTTTTTAAAAGTGGTTTCAAATTTAATGATATATATTGCTTATATGCAAGGGAAGCTTAACATCTTCTCTATATATACATCTTTATTGGTTATTTTCTTTCGTCCCTTTATTAATGAATTGACAAAAAGGGGGAGAAGAATTTATAGAGCTTATATATCATGTTTATATCAAGTTTATCCATATATGTCTTGTGTTTAGTTTATGCACTTCATTGAATATATATTTGTTTATTGCTATGCATGAGTTAAGGGGGAGCCTCAATAAGGCTTATCTTTAATCTATGCATATATAACTCCATGAGTTTTGTCATCATCAAAAAGGGAGAGATTGTTAGCCCAAAGGCCCATCACTCTTATTTGATAATGATTAACTCATGTAATTATAGTTTACTAATAATCTTATGTTTATATAGTTTCAGTTATTGATCAAGATATTAGTAGGTGTCTAGCTTCAACAAAGGAGTTTTGGAGCTAACACATATAGATTCAAGAGCTCGCGCGTCAAGATCGCATCTAGCACTCGGTTGGAGTCAAGCTCTTTGGATCGTGCTTGGATCGAGTCGACTTGGAGAAGGAGTTCTACAAGAAATCTTTGATTTGTGTTTAGTTTACTTGTGTTTAGATTTTGTGTAAAGATAGATAGTGTTGATATACTCAAGTTCACACACATACAAGTTCAATAAGTTTGGTTTTCGGTTTAACTAATTTTGGATTTCAAGTTCATATATATATGGTTTTCATGAATAGATAGAATCAAAACAATTTACATGGTTTAATATAAATTGGATTTGATATATATATATATATATATATATATATATATATATATATATATATATATATATATATATATATTATATGCTTCATATATTTAGAAAAACTTATTTTGATGATCCTATTTATGTGTTTTAGAGTTTTGTATTTAACAAAACCTATTTTGGATTTCATGTCAAAAACATAGATATATATCTTATATGTGTATTGGATTCTATCCATACACAATATAATTCCAAAGAGTTTAAATATCTTGTTTTTGTATTTATACAAGTTTGAGAAAAAAACGGATTTTCATTTCAAAGTTTGATTTTCAGAAAATACCGATTTTGTGTTAGAGCCAAATTTTAGTATCAAAAAATGGTTCAAATAGTTTTTAATATGCGTTAATTTTTGGTCACACATATTTGTTATTTAAATATCTTATAAGAACTTATTTTTGTGAAATTTATAGAATTTTATGGGATTTTATTCGAGTTAAAATGCCTTAATTTCAAGTTCTGAAATATTAGCCAGATCTAGCTAGCAGTCGACGGGACCAGGGTCGGTCGACTGGACCGGTCCACTGATGTGCACGGAGAAGTGCATAGGACCAGCCAAGTAGGTCGGTCGACCGCGCGATTGACCGACTGAAAGTACCCACTCTCGGGTACCGCCGGTAGACCGGGCGGTCGACCAGGTGGTCGACCGGAGGCACAACGGTTAGAAATATGACAGTTGGGCCGGTCGACTGGACGGTCGATCGGAGGGTCATTTCTGACCTTTCAGGCTGCCAACAGCTCTATTTTTTGAGAGGCTAAAAATAGCCATCTCTTGGGTTGTTTTCTATAAGATTTTAGAGAGCTATTTTCCCATCTTTACAAGTGTTTTTGTAGCAAGTTTTTAAAGAGTTTTTGTGCCAAAAAGATTTATCTTTTATTTGTTTTTAAAGTGTTGGAAAAATCAAATAAAAGAGAGCCTTTGGGAGATTGGTTTTGATCTTGATTTCAATATCTAATTGGTGTTTTTCGCCAGTGTTTTTCTTTACTATTTTTCTTTCCGAACACTTTATTTTCTCACACTTGAGCTATCATCTCTATCCTATCTATAGGATCTTGTTTTTTTGAGGAAAAATTATTTATAATCTTTGTGATCACCAAGATTGCAATCCCTCTTTTGATTTGGCTTTGTGCTTTACCTCTTGTATAGAGGTAGTGGTGTTTGAGAGGAGTAGTTTGCTTTGGGTTTGTGGCTATCCCTCTTGTGTAGAGGTGATTGTAGTTATTGTTTGACTTTGTGCCTTTATCCCTCTTGTGTAAAGGTGATTGTTGTTTTAGCTTTAGCCTTGCCTCTTGAGTAGAGGTTATTGTTTGGAGAGAGAAAGAGAGAGCGGAGTTGTGTACTCCAGGCTTGTAATTACCATATCCTCGGTGGAGGTTTCCTCTGTGGGAGGTCCTGTGTGGACATAGTGAAAATCTTTTTGTGTGAAGACGGAAACGTATAGCAGTGGCTCGAATCTCAAAATATATCTCTGTATTTGCGTTTGATCCACTATCTCTAAACTCTATCTCTTTTATATCTTGCATTGCATTATATTGTTCATATCATATATATGCTCGGTATTGTTTGTGTGCCCATACTTGTGTTTGATCGTACATATTCTGAATTCTTTTCATTACACTCCTACATTTTCATGTAATAAATCTGTTAATTTTCTTGTCTTAAATGTGTATTTTGCAGAAGATAATCATGAAGAGAAAAAGGATTGAACCAAATAAATACCAGTTAAAATTAGATTTAACTAGATCTATTTGGTTAGCTGAGGATGATTTTAGATCTACTTAGAACAAATCAAGAATTAGAGCAAGTATTCAGCTGAAGATCAGAGAAAATCAGAAAGATAACACCAAAAGAAAACCGGTAAAATTTGGATTTCTATAAATTCATTTTGGTTAGCTAAAGATCAACCGAGGATAATGTCAAATACAGAGTCCAAATTCAAAATCCAAAGGGATAAATGGATAGAGAGAAGATCAACAGATGAGATGAAACAATTTTGACTCGGATTCTGACTAGATATATTTTAATATTTGAATCATAACTTTCGCTACCGAAACTCAAATCTGATTATTCAAGATGATCCAGAAAGATGAATTAAAGGGGTCCAACGCTCGAGTTGATCACTATTTCTAATTCTGTCATTTGATAAGTTATATTCATCAATCAACATGCCAACAAGCTGCAGATCAGAACCAAATATCCATATCAAATCAAGTTTGGAGATAAGGAGAGGATTCAAATTCAGAAATAGCCAGCTCTCTCTATCTTCTTACTCCTCTAACATCTGCATTTCTCCTATAAATACATGCAATCTCAAAGGCAAAGAGGGAATGACTAAGCAGAGATAGATTTTAGGCCAGTTTTTCATTCTTTTTAGTGTAGGTTTTTATTTTCATTTTATGTAATTTTTATTTCTTTGTAAGTATAAGTTATACTAAGATTCATGTAAGTAAGAGAGAGAGACTTATGTTGAGAGTGACACCGATGTAACCTCCTCCTTTCTTTCATCGTTTCTAGAAGCAATCAAAGGTAACATCTTTATGCTTTTCTTGTTTATATGTTCTTCTTCTTTTTTCTACTTTTTCTCTTTTAGTTTTGATGAATATTTAAGTGAATTTAGAGCATCAGTGTACCCATGTTTGTGTGTGAGTGCGACCGATATTTCATGATGATGTTCTCCTCCTCAAGATTCTGTATCATTTCATTCTTATTCATCTTGATGATGTAATGCGAATGGGAACTGAACTCGATCTTATGGGTTATGCGTTGATCGTCTCCAAAGCAAGGCAAAACATGCAAGGATTTCAGGTAAGTCATCAACCAGAGGAGGTAAGTATTTCTTTTAGCTTTTCTTTCTTTTCTTTTAACTTTTAGTTTAGATCACCAACACCACAATCTCTCAACTCTTTTATCACTCTTTTTAATTTCTTTGTATATATCCATTTTCTATTTTCTCCACCTTCTCAATCTACCACTTTCTTCTTAACTCAGCCAGTAACTTATTTTTCTCTTTTCTTTTAAAGAACAAAAGAAGAACTTTAACATTGACTGTGACTTAAAAGAGAACTTACTATAAAACTTTCATCGCTAGTCCGTCCTTGTGGATCACGACTCGCATAGCCACTTGCTATAGCGATAGTATTGAGTACTTACAGATTCTATTTTAAAGTTCTAAAATTCTATATTTTTGTGTGCAGGTAAAAATCTTAATCAAAATTTTGGCGCCGATACCGGAGAAGGATGGTAAGTTATTCTCTTTTTGAATTTACATTTTAGGTTAACTTTCCTCTTTGTTCTTGGTGTACAGGTTTAACAACAAGGAAATTTTTGCTGCAGTGGACATATAAGTGGCCCTGGACTCTGCTCAAGAAAGCAGAGCCCAGAAGCCCTCAGATTTGCTACATTTCTGTAGCAATCTAAGTGAACTACTAATCTGCATTTTCTGCAGGTTAGCTGAATTGCAAAGTTTAATATCTGTAACTATTTATTTTCTTGTTGGACTAACTATATATCCATTTCTAGCACAACAGTAAAAAGGTTGATTGTAAATGCTAAAAATAATTTAGACTTTGCATTTAGACACTGATTGTTATTCATTTTTTACATATTTTGCCACATCCATACCATGCATATCATAAATAAAAATGTGATTTTTAATCTTTTTCTCTCTATTTTTTGCAGGTCCATATTTTAATGGAGAAGAGGCCCATAATCCCTTTAATTATCAAGAATTAAAGGAGAATTAATCAAAGCCCAAAAGAGAGCCCAAGGGTTGAGCCCAGGCCTGGAGACATCCACGCGCCAGCTCAGACATTCCAGAAGGTCCACGTGGCTAACAACCTGCGAGAAATCCGCAACAGAAATCGCTGGCATAACAGCCTAGATTCTGTCGCGGAAACGCGGCTCTGGCCGCGTTTCCGCGGCAGGAATCTGGCCGTTGGGGCTGAGATTTGATCCGACGGTTCAGATTTGTGAGCTGATTCTTCTGAGGCCTATAAATAGAGCATCAGGGCCAAGAAGAGAGAAGAGGGGAGAGAACTTGTATTTTGAGAGAGAGTGTAGGAATTCTCTCTAGGTTTTTAGTTCTTGTGTAATTCTCCTTCTTCCTCCTAGAGATTCTGTAAAAGAGAGAAAAGAAAGAGTTGAGAGCTTGTAAGCAAGGAGGTGATATCTTTTCAAAGCAAGGATTAATCAACTTTCTTCTCTTTTTTACATTCTCTAGTGCTTGCTTTACTTTCTTGTTTTATTTCCATTGCACTTCTATTTACCATGCTTTGTTGTTTATTTTCTCTTATAATGGATAGCTAACTCCCTCTAACATGACTAGCTAACACAACTAACCTTGCTAACTTCTAACTCTTTGGGTGATTGCTAATTTCTAACTCTTGCAATGTTAAGTCTCTTTTAATCTGCAATGAAGAAGAGTTGCTTTCATATTGGGGAAATGCTTGTTCATACTCCATATGATTCATGTGAGCCTCATTTAGAGCCTTGTCTTTAGAACAAGTGCCTTGATGGAACATGGAGATGGAACACCTAAACTTGCTATTGGATTGTAGAACAATTTCCTTACTTCAACGCTATCTTGTATATGCCTTGAGTGACTAATGAAACTTGTGTCTTCTTCCTTAGCATCACTTTGAGTGGCACTCCTTGAATCCAACACTGAAATTCTATCTCGGGAGCCGATGAATCAATGAGGCTACAAGCGAGAACCAAGAAGAACACTCATCTTTCAAAGTGGGAAAATACTAGACCTAACAAGCAAGTTATATCTTTTGCCGATGAATCAACATGAGGCAATCATGCATCACCCATGAGCTTAGTAAGTTAGCAAGTTAGTAAAGTTAGCTAGTCATGGCTTTTCCCATCTAAAGTTTTCCTAAAGTTTCCTTCACTAGTTTTCTCTCTAAGCAAGATAACTTTCCAAAGTTCTTTTTCATTTTCTTTACATCGGTATTTCTTTCCATACAACCAAATCACAAAAATTTCTTCTTTTTCTTTTTCATGTTGTTTTTCTTTTTGAACATAGAAGAAACTTCGTTTTCCCTCTCTCTTTGACTCGTGACCGCAAAGCTTCTATCGTAAGCTCTCCCTGAGGATCGACCCGTATAGCTTATGCTACTACGGTGATTCGGAAGGAGCATATTAAACGTTTTGATACATTCTCGGAGTTTTGAGCGCGATAATCGAACAAAGAAGGTTGACTCTAAACCCTCTATTTCTGGCTTGAGTAAACTCTTCTCCTTTTCCGAACAAATTTTTGGCGCCGTTGCCGGGGAGAGCAACGGTTTGTGATTCAATTGAGAAACTAAACGAATCTTCTTCTCTGTTGCAGGTTACAGGTTGAAGAAACAGGAATCTAAGCATTGCAGTAACATATAAGTGGCCTTGGGCCTCTGCTCCAGAAAGCAGAGACCAAGTGCCCTCGGATTTGCCGCGAAATCTCGGCTAAAGCCGCGGATCCGCGACAATGATGAGTTGACTACTCACAGTTTTCTGCAGGGTTGCTTGCTTTGCAATAATACAGCTGCTGCAATTCTAAATTTTTGTATGCTTTCACCATATTCCTGCTAATAAAATCAATAGTAAAACATTTGTTGTTAAAGTTAAAAATTGATTAGACGTTTGCATTCTAGGCACGTGTCTTTTCAATTCCTTTACTTTACTGTTGAAGAGTGCTGGAGTAAGGTACGTGCGCATTGCATATCGTATAGGACTCACCTCTTGGTTGATTTATATCGCTTTGAGTGAACCTTGTTTGCATGAATTGTACACTTGCACAAAATTGACTTTAAGGGCATCACCCAATAAAAAAGATAAGGTGGGGGATTTCATCACCCTTTCCTTAGCCCAAAAACCACCATCCCAGCACTCACAATCCCAAGCTTCTAATAAAAACTGATAGACGTTGGTCCTAGGGACATTCGGACTAAGTAGGAGATCGGCTGAGGTTGGAAGTTGATTTTGATTCATACTCCGGTGAAATCAGTGTCTAAGGCAGGGGATTAAGAGGTTAAGCCTCGAAGATACCGTGGTTTGGCGTAATTAAGGCCCGTTGCTTACGCACGGATAGCTCCCACCGTATTTTGCCCCTACCTGGCTGATTAGCTGTGGTCTGCTTCAAGCAACAACCTTCTTTAGTTCATCAAACAGTTAGGAGTCGTCTAGGTCCAGGAAGCCTAGATAGCTTGTGATTGATTTTTCTTTTGTTTTTTTGTTATTTTCATTTTTTTCATTTGCATGATCGGTGCACGTTGTTTGTGATTGTGTATGCGAGAGTGGTATCGGGATCCAAATTCTGCTGGGCTAGTGAGAATTTCTACACTTGTACAAACACCGCCACTAGACACAATCACAATCATGGAAAACCACACTTCGTTGCAAGACAAGTTCTACCCGATTCGCACATCACTTCCATCATGCATTCTTCTCCCCATAACCAATGGAAATCAATTTGAGCTGAAGCCACAATTCATAAATACACTTCCCCGATTTCATGGCTTAGAATCTGAGGATGCGTATTTCTTCATTCGAGAGTTTGAAGAAGTATGCGTAATGATGAGGATTTCCCAATTGACCGAGGACGTTGTTAGATTAAGGTTCATACCTTTCGCGCTAAAAGACATCGCTAAGAAATGGCTTTACAATCTTCCCGCCAGTTCGATTTCTTCATGGGATGATTTTGTAAAAGTCTTTCTTAAGAAATTTTATCCCATTCATAAGACAGCCCTCATGAGGAAAAATATAATGCAATTCAAGCAGGAAACCAATGAACTATTCTGGAAGTATTTCGAACGCTTCAAAGACCTTCTAGCCCTTTGTCCTCATTACGACATAGAGAAATGGCGTCAGTGCCAAATTATCTATGATGGACTGGATTACCAAACGAAAACACTCCTTGAAACCATGTGCCAAGGAGAATTTTTAAAGAAAAATGAAGACCAGGGGTGGGATCTCTTTGAAGCCTTAGCCGAAAAAACGATTCAGTGGGAGTCATGTCCTGAGAAACCCACTCCCACCACTTTCAGAACTGGTATGCATTCCATTAAGTCCTCTATAGCTGCCGAAGCCAAGATAACACAACTGATGAAGAGGATAGAACTGCTTGAGTCTAGGGAATCTTTTGCTGTAAACCAGGTCAACCCATCACTTGTGGCCAGTCCATCACCTATGGTCAACCCGGGTTGTACCTATTGCCATGATCTCAATCATCTATTTGAGGAGTGTCCTGTGTATCAATCTCAAATATACCAGGAGAGTACGAATGCCGCATACACCAGACCCAATTACAATCCTTACTCCAAAACATATAATCCGGGATGGCGAAACTGTTGGCCCAAGGTTACAATCACCCATGATTAGTGTATTTTGATGATTACAAAACATATTAGTTATTTGTACTAATAATATTTATTGTTTAAGTGTGTTTCAGGTTTCTATTCATTCTAGAAGTCTTCTCTCACAAAATACAAGGATTTGGACTCAAGTCAACTCCAATTGGGCTCAAGGAACAAGTGTTGAAGATCATATGAAGAAGCCTATTGAAGATCTTGAAGTCCTTTGAATCATTGTAAGAATAGAATGTTAAAGTTTGAGTCTTGGTTATTTGGCTCTAGGATACACACACACAAAATTTGGTTTTGATAAAATTTGGTCTTGTTTTTATTTTCAAAATTTGGTTTCATGCCTTAGTAGAGATTTACATGAACCTAAGTTTTATAAAATAAATATCTTGTCTAGATCATGTATACATACTCCTACTAACATGTCACTCTAGTTTGTTTAAACCTAAAACAATTTTTCAATTTTTCCAAGTTCAAAATCCTGTAGTTTTCCCATTTCAGGCTGACCGGCCGACCGGCCCGGTCGACCGGCGCCATAGCCTGGACGTGCACGTCTGTGCACGTCCGTCGGTCGACCGCACCGGTCGACCGACCAAGAGCACACTGCTCTCTGGTTTTCTGAGTCGACCGGACCGGTCGACCGGAAGAAGGAAACTGTGTTTCCTCTTTTGGGACGGTCGACCGGACCGGTCGACCGAGAGCCAACGGCTCTTTGCAGCTGGGCTGGCGGTCGACCGGACCGGTCGACCGCCAGGCCTGCAATAATCCAACGGCTCTTTCCTTTTTGGGCTATTCTGAAAATCTGTTTCTTTTTCTTGCTTTAACAGACTTTTAGAGAGTTGTTGGGGAGCTTTTGCAGGTCAAATTAGGTGTAAAGAAATTGTTTTTAACCTATTTTCAACCCTATAAATAGAGGAGAAGTCTCTCTTGCATATCACCAAGAAAAATCCTCAAGTTTGTGTTGTTTTCAAAAGAGAAAAGAAAAGAGTTTAAAGCCTTCATTCCAATTCTTTTAAAGTTTGTTTTTCAGTTGTGTTTGATTGTCTATATCACTCTACAACTGAAGTTTTCTCACCACACTTCATAGAGCCAAACATCCTATACTCATTCTATAGTGAAGTTGTAATAGAAGTGAGAGTGTTTGTAAAAAGTTTGAGAAAAAGTGTAGTGATCTTGTTGTGATCACTTTATTCTTGTAATCCTTTCCTTGTGGAGCAACCTCTTCGGTAGAGGTCCTTTGTACTCGGTGGAGCTCGGTGCTCGGTCTTCGGTAGACCAAATTGTAAAGGCGTCCTCGGTGGATAGTGGAAACCCTTCACGGAGGTGAAGGCGGGGAGTAGAGCGGTGGCTCGAACCTTGAAACAAATATTTGTGTTTGCGATTGCCTTTGCGTCCAATTCTTGCTTTAAATTCCTCTAACACTTTATTGCTCCTTATTACTTACTTGTGATCTTGTATCTTCCTTGTGCTTTTAATTCAAGCTTGTAATTCTTATGATATATTGTGTGCATCTCATTTCTCATCATCATACTTTGCCTTGATCGATCATATCTCAATACAACAAGGTTGCATTGCGCACCTCTAACCCATATCAAGGGGAATTGGGAGGAAGGAGTTCAGAACCTCGCAAGGGGTATTCGGCTCTTAGTCTTGTTTTTGAGAGATCGTTGCATCATTCATCATACTTAGTTCAAAAAGACCATTAGATTAGCAATTACACCTATTCACCCCCCTCTAGGTGTTTTTCAGAAACCATCCAAACTTTTCTTGGAGTCAGTCTGGTCCTGAGCAGCCGAGGCAACCATTTCCACAACAATACCCTGCTCAGTCTCATCCACCGAATTACCACCAGAACCCACCAAATGTCCACTCATACCAAAGTCCACCAAGATTCCAGTCATATCAAAATCCAACACCTTACCCAACAAACTTTCAGCCCCCGTATCAGCATCATCCACCACAAAATCCTTCAGACAAGAGAATTTCTGATTTGGAGAAAATGATAGAGACCTTATCTAAGACCCAAGCTTCAATGATGAACAATCAGCAGCAGGAAATGAAGAAATTGCAAATCCAGATAGGGCAGTTGGCTAACTCTCTGAATGAACGACAAAAAGGAATGCTACCTAGCCAACCGGTGCCCAATCCAAAAACTCACTTCCCCCTGCACGAAGTTGAAGACTTGGGTCCCAGTCAATGCAACACTGTCCATATCCTTAGATCTGGAAAGCATGTAGATAACAAGGTTTCAAATCAATCCACCAAATCTGTGTTAAAGCCAACACCTTCTGTTCCAATCCAACCCATACAAGACAATCCTTCTTCAAGCACACAACCATCCACTTCCCAGTCCAAAGGAAAAGAAAAGATTGATGAGCAAACATACAAGCCTGTTGTACCATTCCCAAATAGGCTCACAAATCAAAAGATGAATGCTCACATGGAGAAGATAAGAGAGATGTTCAACCAAGTCCAAATCAATGTCCCTCTCCTTGATGCCATACAACAAGTTCCATCATACGCCAAATTTTTAAAAGAAATGTGCACAAAGAGAGAAAAGCAAATGTCCCTAAAAAAGTCTTCCTAGCTTCAAATATTAGTGAGCTGCTCACTGGTCCTATCCCTGTGAAATACAAGGACCCAGGGAGCCCAACCATTTCTTACATCATAGGACAGACTACCATCAATAGGGCTTTGCTTGACTTGGGCGCTAGCATCAATCTTCTCCCCTTTTCTGTGTATCAGCAATTAGGGTTAGGCAACCTTCGTCCGACCCCAATGACGATATAATTGGCTGACCGCTCTGTAAAGATTCCCAAGGGGGAGATTATAGATGTTTTAATACAGGTCGGGGAATTCATTTACCCCGTAGACTTCATTGTTCTTGAGACGCAACCCGTACAAAATCACAGAGCACAGACACTTGTCATTCTCAGATGTCCTTTCTTAGCCACCGCAAATGCGATCATCAACTGTAGAGATGGCTCGATGCGTCTAACCTTCGGAGATATGACAAAAGAAGTGAATATTTTCCATCTGGGAAAACAATCTAGGGATTTGGACAATGATTCTTTCGAAGTGAACTTGATAGAAGGTTTAACAAGTGAACATGATGAGGAGGTTGAGTATGAGTCTGAAGAGGAATTTGAGTTGGAGTCTAATGACTTCAACCTTGATCAGATTGTTGAATCAACTGTTGAATGGGCCACTAATTCCACCCCTATTCTTCCTTTGCACCAAGAACAACCAGTGATAGATCCTGTCCCTTCTTCTGAACTTAAGGTCCTTCCCGACCATCTCAAGTACAAGTACTTGGATAAGAAGGAAGCCTTTCCTGTAATCATTGCATCCAATCTCACTGAACAACAAGAAGAGGATCTTCTTTCTGTGTTAAGAGAAAATCGGGAAGCCATTGGTTGGACCATGGCTGACATCAAGGGGATTAGTCCTTCCATAGTTCAACACCGGATTCATTTAACGGAAGATGCCAAGTCAAAACGAGACCCACAGCGTAGACTAAACCCAATCATACAGGAAGCCGTTAGAGCTGAGATCTTGAAACTGTTAGACAATGGGATTATCTATCCCATATCTGATAGTCAGTGGGTAAGTCCAGTTCACGCTGTGCCAAAGAAAGCAGGATTTACTGTGGTAGAAAATGAGAAGAAAGAATTGGTACAAACACGTCTTCCAACGAAGATTCGAGTTTGTATCGATTATCGAAAGTTGAACACTGCCACACGTAAAGACCACTTTCCTCTTCCGTTCATTGACCAAATGCTCGAGAGATTAGCAGGACATGAGTACTACTGTTTCCTGGGTGGATATTCAGGATATAATCAAATCCCGATCGCTCCCGAGGACCAAGACAAAACAACCTTCACCTGTCCTTTTGGAACATTTGCGTACCGAAGGATGCCCTTCGGCCTATGCAATGCTCCTGCAACGTTTCAACGTTACATGCTGAGCCTCTTTTCAGACATGGTGGAGAAATTTCTGGAGATCTTCATGGATGATTTTTCGATCTACGGTGATTCCTTTGAACAATGCTTGTACCATTTGAAGCTGGTTTTACAACGCTGTATAGAGAAAAACTTGACACTTAACTGGGAAAAGTGTCACTTTATGGTCAAGCAAGGAATCGTTCTTGGGCACAAAGTTTCACATATAGGAATTAAGGTGGAAAAATCTAAAGTGGAAGTCATAACAAAGCTCCCTGAACCAACATGCTTAAAAGACATTCGATCATTTTTAGGGCACGCCAGCTTCTATAGACGATTCATTCAAGGGTTTAGCAAAACTGCTAGACCTTTGACAAATCTCTTAGGAAAGAATGTACCCTTTAAATTCGATGAAGAATGTTTACAAGCCTGGAAAGAGCTTAAGTGTAGACTTGTCTCAGCACCTATCATTTCTGCACCTGATTGGACCAAGCCTTTTGAGATTATGTGTGATGCCTCGGGCTTTGCTATCGGCGCTGTTTTAGGGCAGCGTATTGATACTAGGCAACATGTAATCTATTATGCTAGCAGAATACTGAATGAAGCCCAACTCAGTTATACAACTACTGAAAAGGAATTTTTAGCTGTTGTCTTTGCGTTGGAAAAATTTCGCCAATATTTGTTAGGGTCCAGGACGATTATTTTCACCGATCACTCCGCCCTAAAGTATTTAATGCAAAAGAAGGATGCTAAGGCAAGACTTATTCGATGGATACTTCTTTTGCAAGAGTTTGATCTAGAGATTAAGGATAAAAAGGGCGTTGAGAATGTGGTAGCTGACTACTTGTCTAGAATCCCAAATGCACCAAATGAGAGAATACCAATTAATGACGATTTCCCTGACGAACACATTTTTGTGATGTGTGGAGAGCCTTGGTATGCTGACATAGCAAATTACCTTACTACCAGGCAAATACCTTCTCATCGGTCAGGCCAGGACAAACACTGTTTCATGAGTCAAATGCGGTTCTTCTTCTGGGATGAACCGTATTTATTCAAATATTGTCCTGACCAGATAATACGAAGGTGTCTTCCTGAGGATGAACATCAGAGTGTCTTGACATTTGTCACAAACTAGCTTGCAGTGGACATTTTGGTCCACGGAAAACTGCTGAGAAAGTACTTCAGAGTGGATTTTACTGGCCTATTCTCTTTAAGGATGCATATACTTTCTGCAAGCTATGTGATAGGTGTTAAATGACGGGTCGAATCACACGGAAAGACATGATGCCCCTTACACCCATCTTAGAGGTTGAAATTTTTGATCTATGGGGCATCGACTTTATGGGACCCTTTCCTCCGTCCTATGGCAATTAATACATTTTGGTAGCCGTAGATTATGTTTCAAAGTGGGCTGAAGCAATTCCAACAAGGACAAATGACAACCAAGTTGTCATCAAGTTTTTACGAGATCACATCATCTCTCGCTTTGGAGCCCCCCGTGCGATAATAAGTGACAATGGGTGTCATTTCTGCAATCGGTCTTTTGAAGCCCTGATGCGCAAATACTCTATTTCTCACAAATTATCCACGACATACCATCCTCAGACTAACGGGCAAGTAGAAGTCACAAATAGACAAATAAAACTCATCTTGGAGAAAACCGTTGGACAGAACCGTAAAGATTGGTCCATCAGACTCACTGATGCCTTATGGGCTTACAGGACCGCTTACAAGACTGTCCTCGGTATGTCCCCATATCGGATTGTATTTGGAAAACCTTGTCACTTGCCTGTGGAGTTAGAACACCGAGCTATGTGGGCTTTAAAGCAGCTGAATTTGGATTTAGATAAGGCCGGTGCCTTGAGGAAGTTGCAAATATCCGAGCTAGAAGAGTTAAGAAATGAGGCATATGACAATGCTCGGATAGCAAAACACAGAACCAAGCTCTTTCATGATAGATCCATTCACCGAAAAACTTTTATCTTAGGACAAAAGGTTCTGTTGTACAACTCAAGACTCCACCTCTTTCCTGGTAAATTGATAACCAGGTGGTCAGTACCGTACATTGTGCATAATGTCTTCTCACACGGTGCTATTGAGATTCTTGATCCTAAAAATGGCAACAAATTCACTGTAAATGGTCAACGCTTAAAGCCATTTTTCACCAATGAACCTGTGTCACAAGAAACTTATGAACTGGGTCTGTATGACCCAGTATATAGGTGACCATTTCATCTGTTTAGTCTCCCGAATTTCCTGCACATCATTTTGGGACCACTTTTGTAAATAATAATATATATATATATATATATATATATATATATATATATATATATATATATATATATATATATATATATATATATATTATATATATATATAAGTGAAATAATGTGGACTTTTGTGTTAATCAAGAGTCCCACTCCTTCACAATCTTCATATTTCAAAACTCCCCTAGGTTTGTAAATATCCCTTTCTACCTAGGGGTAAATTGGAATTCCAACTTTTCTCCTCTCTATATATATCTCTTTAACCCTACCCCTTTACCCTCACACGCAAATCAACTCTCAGATCTAAACTCACTTTCACAAGTGCCGCCCTCGGTTCCTTTTCCCTTCCTCAGAAACCCTCTGTTTGCCGCGTTCCCGCGACTAGAGCCGCGCATCCGCGGCTGTACTACAACATCTGGAGCGCCGCCGACTTTTCCACCGATCGATTTTCTCCTCTGGTTCCAGATCCAGTGCTACTTCTCCCAGAATCTGTCACCTTTGCCCTCTCAAACTCGAACTTTCCCCCCACGTAGTCCGGGGGTGGTTTGCATCTTGATCTCTCTATTTTACCGCTTTATTCTTGATTAATAGCATGGCACCGAATATTTTTGCTGAGAAAGATTTTGGGAAATTATTGTGTGATCCTCATGGGTATGGGCATGTGTTTATAGATCGCATTAGGGCTTGGAATTGGTATAATTTAGTGTACGACAATGCTGAGAACGATACCTTCTATTGTCCCGATTTGGTGACAATGTTCTACACTAATCTTGACCATGCATCTGTTGATTCACAAGCCCATCACTTTACCGTGCATATGCCCCTCGGCGATTTGTTCATCACTCTTCCTCTCCTTGAGGAACACACACACGTCCCCATTCACCCACAGGATAGCGACCCCCTCCCATTGATTGAGTACATGACACTTATGGGGGTTCGCTGCACAGAGCAAGATCGTGGGCTAAAAGCCAGCACCACGTTTAGGAATGTGCACTGCGTTGGACGCTGGGTCCAACGCAACATCTTAGGGCTGGACCACACTACATCTTTTAACAGACCGGTGTTGCAAATAATTCACGATTTTAATTCTTTCTTTAGGATATATACATTGAACATATTAAAGGATTAATCATAGACTTTGTGACTTTATTTACAAATATATATAATAAAAAAACAGAGAGAAAATATATATATATTTATATATGTAAATAACTAAATAAACACTTAGCCACTAATTAAGCTAGTTAGTAGTGCCTCAAGAAGCATTACCAATCAAGCCTAAAGGTGGTTAAGTCCTTAACCCCTTCGTGGCCTAGTTTACTCGAGTCCTCAAACCCGAGGGATGTTTTCTCATCTGGTGCCCTAGGACCATCTGGTTTGGGAGTCATCGGTTAGAGGCTCGTTACAAGGGTAAATTAGAAAGCCTAAGGAAGTTAAGGAAATGTAAATAAATAAATATTGTAAATATAAATAAAAAATGTGTTATATATATTAGTAAATAATTAAACTTAGTCTAAGAAAGATCCTTCATATCTATAGATGTATATATACTAGGATTGATGCAAAATCTAGTTTTTGATCTTTTCCTTAAAAACTTAACCTAAATTGAAAACGAAACTCTAAATAGACGCTTATAAGAGGAATGACTAGTTTAGGGTAACCTGAAACCTATAACTCAAGTTAGAATCTTCAAAACATGGATCAAAAATTTCACTAACACTTTTCCTTTTTCTTTATGGATTTTGTGGGTGCAATCCGCTGAAAACTCTCAGGAGACAACACTCCTCCTCTAGGGTAACCTAGAGGTTTAACGGCTTGTTGCACATGCTCAGTGCAATCGTGTCACCTACGAAAATGGTGTAATAATCTAGTTAGGATTTTCTTTTTCTTTCTTTTTTGCTCGAGGACGAGCAAAAGCTAGGTATGGGGGTGTGATTGTTATTCATTTTTACATATTTTGTCACATCCATACCATGCATATCATAAATAAAAATGTGATTTTTAATCTTTTTCTCTCTATTTTTTGCAGGTCCATATTTTAATGGAGAAGAGGCCCATAATCCCTTTAATTATCAAGAATTAAAGGAGAATTAATCAAAGCCCAAAAGAGAGCCCAAGGGTTGAGCCCAGGACCTGGAGACATCCGTGCGCCAGCTCAGACATTCCAGAAGGTCCACGTGGCTAACAACCTGCGAGAAATCCGCAACAGAAATCGCTGGCATAACGGCCTAGATTCTGTCGCGGAAACGCGGCTCTGGCTGCGTTTCCGCGGCAGGAATCTGGCCGTTGGGGCTGAGATTTGATCCGACAGTTCAGATTTGGGAGTTGATTCTTCTGAGGCCTATAAATAGAGCATCAGGGCCAAGAAGAGAGAAGAGGGGAGAGAACTTGTATTTTGAGAGAGAGTGTAGGAATTCTCTCTAGGTTTTTAGTTCTTGTGTAATTCTCCTTCTTCCTCCTAGAGATTCTGTAAAAGAGAGAAAAGAAAGAGTTGAGAGCTTGTAAGCAAGGAGGTGACATCTTTTCAAAGCAAGGATTAATCAACTTTCTTCTCTTCTTTACATTCTCTAGTGCTTGCTTTACTTTCTTGTTTTATTTCCATTGCACTTCTATTTACCATGCTTTGTTGTTTATTTTCTCTTGTAATGGATAGCTAACTCCCTCTAACATGACTAGCTAACACAACTAACCTTGCTAACTTCTAACTCTTTGGGTGATTGCTAATTTCTAACTCTTGCAATGTTAAGTCTCTTTTAATCTGCAATGAAGAAGAGTTGCTTTCATATTGGGGAAATGCCTGTTCATACTTCATATGATTCATGTGAGCCTCATTTAGAGCCTTGTCTTTAGAACAAGTGCCTTGATGGAACATGGAGATGGAACACCTAAACTTGCTATTGGATTGTAGAACAATTTCCTTACTTCAACGCTATCTTGTATATGCCTTGAGTGACTAATGAAACTTGTGTCTTCTTCCTTAGCATCACTTTGAGTGGCACTCCTTGAATCCAACACTGAAATTCTATCTCGGGAGCCGATGAATCAATAAGGCTACAAGCAAGAACCAAGAAGAACACTCATCTTTCAAAGTGGGAAAATACTAGACCTAACAAGCAAGTTATATCTTTTGCCGATGAATCAACATGAGGCAATCATGCATCACCCATGAGCTTAGTAAGTTAGCAAGTTAGTAAAGTTAGCTAGTCATGGCTTTTCCCATCTAAAGTTTTCCTAAAGTTTCCTTCACTAGTTTTCTCTCTAAGCAAGACAACTTTCCAAAGTTCTTTTTCATTTTCTTTACATCGGTATTTCTTTCCATATAACCAAATCACAAAAATTTCTTCTTTTTCTTTTTCATGTTGTTTTCTTTTTGAACATAGAAAAATCTTCGTTTTCCCTCTCTCTTTGACTCGTGACCGCAAAGCTTCTATCGTGAGCTCTCCCTGAGGATCGACCCGTATAGCTTATGCTACTACGGTGATTCGGAAGGAGCATATTAAACGTTTTGATACATTCTCGGAGTTTTGAGCGCGACAATCGAACAAAGAAGGTTGACTCTAAACCCTCTATTTCTGACTTGAGTAAACTCTTCTCCTTTTCCGAACAGACACATGTCTATTTCGTTACATTTTCTATTTACTGTTGAAGAGTGCTGGAGCCAAGATATGTGTGCATAGCATTTAGTATAAAGTTCATTCAATATTGCTTGAGTGTTACTTTTTTCTATATACTTGTACGCTGCACTAAATTGATTTAAGGGCTTGTCCAGTAAACAAAATAAGGTGGGGAAGTCATTACCCTCCCTTAGCCCACAAACAATCTCCTCACTCACTAACCCAAATAAAACTAAAACTGAGTAGATGTTGGCCCTAGGGCATCTCGAACTCATATAGGAGACTGACCTAAGGGAAAGTTGATTTGAATTTGACTCTTGCCAAATCGGTGTCTAAGGTTGGAGATTAAGGGGCGAACACTGAAAGCTGGTGGTTTGGCATAATTAGGCCCATTGCTTTAAGCACGGATACCTCCCACCAATCTTTCCCCTACCTAGCCGATTAAGTTGTTGTCAGATTCGACAATATACTCTCTGTGGACAGTTTAACTAGTTAGGAGTCATCTAGGTCTAAGGTCTACCCTAACTTAAGTTAGATTTTTTATTTTTATTTGTTTGCTTATTTTTCTTTAATTGTGTTTGACATTTCTTATGTGATATGGCTTATAACAACAATTTTTTCAATTTTAATGGTAATCCATGTTACACCCGACCTCTTTTTTGGATATTACCAACCCGACATATCATAACTTTAACTAGCCTAGTATGCTGGATTGGTCTTATTTGGATCAATACAACCCATGTCCCTAATTTTAAGACTATAATTTTCAAAATAATTCTAACTCTTCACAGAATCAATGGGGATTCACCTCTCCGAGTTCAATTTTCAACCACCTTGTCCTCCTTATTCACCTTACCCACAATTTTCACAATATTCATTCCCTGATTTTGCTTCCTATACTTCTTCTCTAGACCAACCCATTGAAGAAAAATCTGAGCTAGAAAAAAGTATAGAAGCCATATAGGAGGCCGAAGGAAAATTTCAGGCCTCCCCAATTTCATAACATTTTCAAGATTCATACCCAGTTCCACCAGTTCAAAATAGAAAACCATCAATCTTGGAAATGAGTATATGTGAGTCCGAGCAACAATCACAAAATCTGATGGACTCATAATTTTATCACAAATTTTAAAACAAAACTTCATCTTTTCAATTCCAATCGCAACAAAACGATGAACCAATCGACTATGAAAAGCTGCTTGAAGTCATGACTCAGGCTCAAATCACTCATAATCATGACATAAATATAATGGTCAAAACTCTCCATTCTCACCCTTTGACCATTCCTGATATCGCTAACCATTCTATTAGAGCCAAAGAATCATGTTGTTTTGAAAAATAAGATTCCATTTCAGCACACCCATTTGAACTTGTCCAAACTCCAAATTCTGAAAACCACATTGAAATTTTGGCAAGTTATCCCTTTCCTGATATTGAACTTGAGAATGAATATGATTCTGAACCTCAACTTGCTAATTCAATTCTACTTCCTGATTCAATAATGACTCTGGTGTCTTCACCTGATTTCAATCCTTCTCTAGAGTCTACATTGGATCCTGTGCTTGTCCATCGGGAAATTGAATCACCAATCTTTGATGATCATCATATTGAACTTGACCAATTTCATACTTTTGAAAGTTCTATTGACAAATTGGCAAGTTCTCTTTTTACGAAATTGAACTCAATGAGGAATGTGACCTTGAGTCTCAAATTTGTAATCCAGTTCAAATTTTTGAATCAATATTGACTCCTGTTTTGCTACCTGATTTGAGCAGTATTTTAGAGTCAGTTTTGATTCCCATACCTGTTATTCTTGAACTTGAGTTATCAATCTTAAAAAGTCACATTCCATTGTGAGGAAACGAATGTGAACTTGAGTTTCAACTTCTTAATTTGGACCCACTTCCTAAACAAATTTTGACTCCTGAACCTTTACTTGATTTCAGTCATTTTCCTGAGTCGATTGTAGTTCATTCCCTTTCTGATTTCAGATCAATCATCCCATCTTTTCATGCTCCATTTTGGGATAGATGTGTTGATAATAATGACTCTGAAATTAATTTGAAAAATTTAAAAATTAGATGGGGTAAAATTCTTAATAAAAATCATTCATATATACATCATTTTAGTGGGTTATATTAGAAAGGTTTCTGGTAGGTTCCTCCAAACTCCATGCAAATTAGATTGGGCCGCATTTCGTGGACCAATCAGACCACCACTGGAACCACCATCTTAAGGTAATATTTTCTTCTATTTCTTCTTTTTCATGCATCTATGCATTAATTCATCCGTTGAGGACAATGCATGAGATAGATGTGGGGGAGGGTTCTAACATAACTTAGGTTTTCTTTTATTATTAAAAAATTTATTATTAATATTTTCTTTACTTTTAAAAACTTTTTGAAAATAGAAACAATATTTTGACACATTTTTTGTAAGAAATTAAGTCAATTTTAAGGAATAAGAGAACCATAATTAGGATTTCTTATATTGGTCAAAATAAGATTATTTGTTTGATTTCTAAGATTAGGAAGAAAATTTATGAAAGTAATTTAGTCTTGATTTTTACCTTAATGATATGCATACTTTATACACTTACACACTTAGGGTTCAAAAATAATGATTCTTATGCCTTATTAAAAAAAGAAAAAGAAAAAAGAAAAAAATATAAATAAAAATCCTCTGATTAAGCTAGGTATTTGTACCTCATAAAGCATAAGTATTCACGCCAAAAAGCGGTGCATATAATAAAATCCTAAGTTTTGTGCCCTTATTTGCCCGAGTTCATAAGTCCTTGGGGTGTTTTCTTACCTTGTACCTTAAGATCGTTTAATTTGGGAGTCACCGATTAAAGACTCATTATATGGGTAGATTAGGAAGCCTAATAGAACTAAGAAATAGTATCACCCAAAAAAAATTAAAAAAATAAAAGAAAAATAATAAGTTATAAGAGCTAGAGTTAAAGCACCCTGAGTCAAAATTTCACGGTCACAAAGATGCATATAACTTAGGGTAAAATAATAGACTAGATGAAAAATACAGTTTGACTCCTTGCCTTGATTGATAACAAGTTTTTGAATAAAGACTAAGTTTAGGAATGAAAAGTTCAGTTTTCCTATAACTTATAAATTACTTAATTCTTACAATAATACTTCAAATATTTTTCTCTTTCAAAATGTATTTTCAAAATACTAATACTTTGTTTCTCCTTCTTTATGGATTTTGTGGGTGTAATCCACTGAAAACCTTATGAGATAAAACTCAAACTTTAGGGAAAACCTAGAGGTTTAACAGCTTATTGCACATACTCAATGTAATCGCGTAATGATCAGGGCGTAACCAGCACTCGAAAATGTGTGTTTTATGAAATCAATGAAAGTGTATATGTGTGCTAATGTTCCCTCGATACTTCTGTTATAGCATTG
This sequence comes from Agave tequilana, assembly GCA_038442645.1. Lineage (NCBI taxonomy): Eukaryota > Viridiplantae > Streptophyta > Magnoliopsida > Asparagales > Asparagaceae > Agave > Agave tequilana. The sequence goes on along the minus strand of JAVJIF010002349.1, from coordinate 120,531 downwards.
GCTCAACGGGTCAAATCTACACAGGGAAGGGAGGCGATAGAAGCATTAACAGTCCTTATTCACGTCGATTGTTAACAATTCTTCTTCATTAAAAGAATGATAAAAAAATAAAAAAAGAAATTCAGAAGTAATAGATGAGAAGATTATGAAAACGTCGATGTGAAAATAAATAAAAAAGTGATGGTGAAGAGAATGAAACAAAGGCGAACTAAGAAAATGGTGAGGACGACAGAAAATGATAAAAAGGTTTTGAAAATAATTTTTAAAACAAAGTAAAAAGAATGAAGAAAACTTATGAGAGAAACTCATGGCTACTAACTACTAATTGCTCCACTAATCATGCTAACCTCTTAGTAATAGTTATCTCACATGGATCTTTGTTCATCACTAATCCTTGGCTTCAAGAGACGATACAAAGCATGACAAATAAGATGGTTCTTCACATTCAAACTTGCATCAAGAGCAAGCTAATACAAGCATTAGATCATCAAAGCTATTAGGAGCAAGCATGAAATAAGAGAGAGTCAGCTTGGTTAGGAAGTAAACAAGTTAGATGTTAGAACCTATCATCATGAGCCATCAATGGTCTTGCAAGAGCAAGGCCTTGTAGAGGCTATTAGATTCATGTGGATTATCAAATAAGTGGTTAGATGATTAGTGGTTAGTAGTTAGATTGTCATAAGAAGAAAAATTAGTTAAGCATCATGTAGAAGATAGAGAAGATTATAATTGAAAAGAAAGGAGGCACCTTTACATAAATTGTCACCATCTATTACATCAATCTTTCTCTGAATCTCTCAGCCCTAATACATGATCTAAAAACAAAATAAAAATACAAAAGAAAAGGAGAAGAAAATAAGAACACCTACACTGACCTATACTAAAAAAGAGAAAATCTAGCCTAATTCTCCATCTGCTTGCTTTCTGGGCCTCTGCAGGGGTTTATATAGGGAAAAGGGGCTTCTAGAAGACGAGATGAGGCCACACGTCAAAAATCGACGCATGGCTCACCTACTTGCCTGTGGAAATGCGGCTGACTTAGGTCCCTGGTTTTGGCGAGCGGATTCCTGTCGCTTTGAGGGCCTTCCAGATATGATTGGATTCGGGTATTTTCGTCCGGATATTTGTCTGACGTGCGCAAGGGCCTAGGTTCAATGTATCTTCTAGAAGCTCTATTACTTGGCCTCCAAGAAATGAGAATTTAATTACCCAAAAATAGGTTTCATTAAGCTCTTATTACCCTTTTCCCTTCTTGTCTTGATTATTTGCAAGAGAGACCAAAACACGGTATAGACCGATATTTTATTTATAAATTAGTAGGAAAATACAATACAATAATGCAGAGTTGTAGACTAATCACACCCCCACACTTATCTTTTGCTCGTCCTGAGAAAAATAAAACTATACTACAAATGTTATTACACCACTTTCGCAGGTGACGCAATTCCACTGAGCGTGTGCAACAAGTCATTAAACTTCTAGGTTTCCCCAAGAGGAGTTTTATCTCCTGAGGGTTTTCAGCGGATTGCACCTACAAAATTCATAAAGAAAGAAGATAAATGTTAGTATTTTGAAAAAGCATTTTGAAAAAGAGACAAGTTTACGAAATATTTTTGCAAAAATATAAGTGATCTAAGGTCATATGCCCACCAAAAATTATTCTTTCTTAAACTTAATCTATATACAAGATCTTATCTTCAATTAAGGTAAGAATTCAAAATTAGATTAAATATTTATCCTTCATAAAACCTAGATAATATGCACTTTGTGATTGTGAATATTTTTGGATTTCAACTCCAACCATCAAGCCATTTATTTATATATGTATTTTTTCTTTTTTCTTCCCTTAGTTTTCTTAGGCTTTCTAGTTCACCCGGGTAGTGAGCCTTTAATCGATGAATCTCAGACTGGACAGTCTTAGGGCACCAGATGAGAAAATATCCCTCGAGTTTAAGGACTCAAGTAAACAAGACCACAAAACTAAGAGAGATTATTTGTTTCTTATGACCACCTTTAGGCGTGAATAATCATGCGTCTTGAGGCATAGTTATCCAGCTTAATAAGTGATTTTTTCTTCATATATATTTTTTTATTTATATTTATTTTTGCTTTATGGCATTTTAGGCCTTTCTTTCCATCCCAAAGATTGTGTTTATGTGAAGTGCATACTATCTAAGGTAAAAAATTCAAGATAAAATTATCTCTCTAATTTATCTTACTTAACCTATAATTTTAAACAAGATCCATTATTTCAACTAGGTTTAAGATGCCATAATTTAATGCTTCATTAATTTCTAAGGTCATCTTAATTTTCTTAAAAATAGATCAAAATTTTGTCTCTTATTTCAAAAGTTTTTAACGAAAAGAAAAAAATCCTATCCAAAACGGAAGATTTCTAAAAGTATCCTAAAAGAAGTAAAAAAGAAAGAAAATCTAAAAACTTTATATTAGTAAACCAACCCCACACTTATCTCATGCATTGTATTCAATGCACCGTGAATGCATGTATGCATAAACAAATAGAGAGGGAAGGAAAAATTCACCTTAAGGTGGTGGTTCCGGTGGTGGTCTGATTGGTCCACAAAATGCGGCCCAATCCAATTTGCTTAGAGTTTAAAGGAACCCATCAGAGACCTCTAGAATACAAACTACTGTTATGACATAAACATGAAAGATTTTTATTAAGAATTTTACCCTATATAATTTTCAAATTTTCAAAATAATTTCAGAGTCAATGTTATCAACACCCTTACTCCAAAATGAAGTATGAAAAGATGGAATGACTAATTTAGACTCAGGAAGTACAGGAACTAATACCGACTCAGGAAAGTGACTAAGTCCAGTAAAGGTTTAGGAGTCAAAATTAGTTCAGGAATCGGGTCCAACTCAAGAAGTTGAAATTCAAGTCCACAGTCATTTTCCACAATGGAATGTGTCTTCCTAATATTGGTGATTCAAGTTCAAGAATGACAGGTGTGAGAATCAAAACTGACTCTAAAATATTTCTCAAGTTGGGTAACAAAATAGGAGTCAATATTGATTCAGGAATTTGAACTGGATCACAAATTTGAGGATCAAAGTCACATTCTTGTTTGAGTTCAATTTCATAAAAATGAGAACTTGCTAATTTATCAATTGGACTTTCAAAAGTATGAAATTGGTCAAGTTCAATATGATGATCAAAAAAGATTGGTGATTCAATTTCACAATGGATTGGCACAGGATCTAATGTTGACCCGGGAAAAAGCCTAAAATTAGGTAAAAATACCTTAGTCATTTTTGAATCAGGAAGTGAAATTGAATTACTAAGTTGAGATTCAGGATCATATTTATGCTCAAGTTCAATCTCAAGAAAAGGATAACTTGTCAAAATGTTAATTGGATTTTCAAAATTTGAAGTTTGGTCAAATTCAAATGGGTATGCTGAAATTGAATCTTGGTTTCCAAAACAACTCGATTCCTAGTCTAGATTGATAGATTTAGAGATATCTAGATTAGTCAAATATTAATAATAGTGAGTTTCTTCATTCCGATGAATGTTGACCAATTAACTCAGCTAAGCTTCTAACCTATCAATAGACTGGGTAAAAGATTTTTAAAATTGTTGTGAGGTCTCATGGAAGATTTATATACTCTTTTCTAAGTCAGATTTTTCTTCAAATGGTTGTTCTAAAAAGGTAGCGTAGGAATCTTGTTTTTAGAAAAAATTATGAAGATTTGAGTCCAACAAGTTTTGAGATTATCGCTCGGACTTACGCAAGAGTTCCTCAGTCAATTCCAAGAGATGTTTGATCATTTTGAAGAGCTGGAACTGAGTTAAACTCTTAAAAATATTGTGGAATTGGAGAGGCAATATTTACTGAAATTATTGGTCGGCCTCTTATAGGTTGGCTTCTATACTCTTTTCTAACTCGGATTTTTCTTCAATTGGTGGTTCTAGAAAAGGAGTTTAAGAAGCAAAATCAGAAATGAATATTGTGAAAATTATGAAAATTGTGGACAAGGTGGTTGAAATTTTGACTCGGGGAGGTGAATCCCTATTGACTCTGTGAAGAGTTGAAATTATTTTAAAAATTATAGTCATAAGGTTGGGGATATGGGTTGTAATGATTCAGATAAGTCCAACCTGGTATATTTGGTTGGTTCATATTATAAAACGCAGGTTTGGAATTATCCGAATCAAATGGGGTCAGTGTGAAATATGGATTCATATTAAGATTGAAAGAATTGTTGTTGTTGAATTCCATATTATAAAAAATCACAGAAAAAATAAAAAATAAAAAAGTAGATAAAAGAAAAAAAAAATCAAAACCAAGCCTATATTAAGGTTGACCTAGACGACTCCTAACTGGACGATTGCCTGGGGGTTGTTGTATGAATCCAACCACAAGCTAATCGGCCAGGTAGGGGCAAAATGCGGTAGGAGGTATCTATGCGTAAGCAACGGGCCTTAATTTCGTCAAACCACGGTATCTTGGAGGCGTAGCCTCTTAATCCCCAATCTTAGACAATGATTTCTTAAGAGTAAGATTCAAAATAAGTTCCACACTTGGTCAATCTCTTAATGAGTCTGAAATGTCTTTAGGAGCCAACGTCTATCAATTTTTATTGTGGCTTGGGTTGTGTGAGTGGGAGGTGGTTTTTGGGCTAATGAAGGGTGATGAAATCCCCACCTTATCTTGTATGGGTTTTGCCCTTAATTTCGATTCGTGCAAGTGTGCAATATAGATAAGAATATAACACAAAGCGAGTAAATCACCCACATGTTTATCCTATGCTATATGCAATGCCATATGTACACCTCAATGCAGATCACAACAACAAAACAAAATAAAGTAAATTGGAATTGAATTGACACGTGCCTAAATGCAAATGTCTAAACCGTTTTAAAGCATTCAAATATAGTATTTTAGTTCTTTAATTATTGTAGTGTGTAGGCAATCAAAGCAGACAAGTAGCAGCATAATATAACAATATATGCAACTTGCAAAGTTCCTACAAAAGAGAAAGTACAAATGCCACCAAATTGCCGCGTTTTCACAGCTTTTCTTTGATTTTCGCGGCGAAAATAAGGAAGCAGAGCCCCTCTTTCTAGAGCAAAGTGATGCAAGCAAGACTATACTTCTGCAATAATAAGCTTTTGTAAAGATTGACCTGTACACAAAAACAGAGAAGAAAATGTTAACAAAAACGTGAAATCAAAACCATTCCCATCCTTAGCAACGGCGCAAAAATTTGATCGGTACATAACCAGCACTCAAAAATGTGTGTTTTATGAAATCAATGAAAGTGTATATGTGTGCTAATGTTTCCTTGATACTTTTGTTATAGCATTAGATCAACGGGTCGAATCCATAGAGACGGGAAGCGATAGAAGCATTAACAGTCCTTATTCACGTCGATTGTTAACAATTCTTCTTTGTTAAACGAATGATAAAAGAATAAAGAAAATAAATCCAGAAGTGATAGGTGAGAAGATTATGAAAATTTTGATGTGAAAACAAATAAAAAGTGATGGTGAAGAAAATGAAACAAAAGCGAACTAAGAAAGTTGTGAAGACATTGATAGAAAAATGATAAAAATGTTTTGAAAATAATTTTTAAAGCAAAGTAAAAAGAATAAAGAAAACTTATGAAAAAAACTCATGGCTACTAACTACTAATTGCTCCACTAACTATGCTAACATCTTAGTGATAGTTACCTCACATGGATCCTTGGCCATCGATAATCCTTGCTTCAAGAGACGATACAAAGCATGGCAAATCAGATATGGTTCTTCACATTCAAACTTGCATTAAGAGCAAGCTAATACAAACATTAGATCATCAAAACTATTAGGAGCAAGCATGAAATAAGAAAGAGTTAGCTTGGTTAGTAAGGTAGAAAGTTAGATGTTAGAACCCATTATCATGAGCCATTAATGGCTCATACAAGAGCAAGGCCTTATAAAGGCTATTAGATTCATGTGGATTAGTAAGTGGTTAGATAGTTAGTGGTTAGTAGTTAGATTGCCATGAGAAGAAAAACTCGATAAGCATCATGTAAAAGATGGAGAAGATTACAATGGAGAAGAAAGGAGACACATTTACATAAATTGTCACCATCTATTACATCAATCTCTCTCTCTCTCTCTCTCTAAATCTCTCAGCCCTAATACATGATCTAAAAACAAAATAAAAATACAAAAGAAAAGGAGAAGAAAATAAGAACACCTACACTAACCTACACTAAAAGAGAGAAAATCTTACCAGTTCTCCATCCGCTTGCGTCCTGGGCCTCTGCAGGGGTATATATAGGCATAAAGGACTTCTAAAAGACGAGACGATGCCTTGCGTTAAAAATCGACGCGTGGCTCGCCTACTTGGCTGCGAAAATGCGACCAGCATTTCAGTGGCCAAACCGGGGACTTAGGTCCCTGGTTTTGGCGAGCATATTTCTGTCGCTTTGAGGACCTTCCAGATATGATTGGATCGGGTATTTTCGTCCAGATATTCGTCTGACGTGCGCAAGGGTCTAGGTTCAATGTATCTTCTAGAAGCTCCCTTGCATGGCCTCCAAGAAATACGTATTTAATTACCCAAAAATGGGTTTAATTAAGATCATATTACCTTTTGGCCTTCTTGTCTTGATTATCAGCAAGAGAGACCAAAACACGGTTTAGACCGACATTTTATTCATAAAACAGTGAGAAATGCGATATAATATTGCAGAGTTGTAGACTAATCACGTAACCTGCAAAAGTGGTCTAATAATTTTTTATTTAGTTTTGCTGTTTTGCTCGAGGACGAGGAAAAGATTGGTGTGGGGGTGTGATCGTACACATATTTTGCATTCTTTTCATTGCACTCTTACATTTATCGTATAATAAATCTGCTAATTTTCTTGTCTTAAATGTCTATTTTGCAGAAGATAATTATGAAGAGAAAGAGGATTAAACTAAATAAATACCAGTTAAAATCAGATTTAACTTGATCTATTTGGTTAGCTGAGGATGATTTCAGATCTAGTTAGAACAAATTAAGGATTGGAGCAAATATTCAGCTGAAGGTCAGAGCAAATCAGAAAGATAACACCAAATGGGGTAAAATTCAGATTTCTATAGATCCATTTTGTTTAGCTAAAGATCAACCGAGGATAACGTCAAATACAGAGTCCAAATTCAAAATCCAAAGGGATAAATGGATAGAGAGAAGATCAACGGATGAGGTGAAGCAATTTTGACTCAGATTCTGACATGATACATTTTAGCATTTGAATCATAACTTTCTCTAATGAAACTCAAATCTTATGATTAAAGATGATCCAGAAAGAAGACTTAAAGGACTACAACTCTTGAGTTGATCACTATTTCTAATTCTATAATTTGTTAAGTTATATTCAATAATCAGCAAACTAACAAGCTACAGATCAGAATTGAATATCCACATTAAATCAAGTTTAGAATAAGGGGAGGATTCAAATTCAGAAATAGCCAGCTTCCCCTATCTTCTTACTCTTCTAACCTCTGCATTTCTCCTATAAATAACTACAATCTCAAAGGCAAAGAGGGAACAACCAAGCAGAGATAGATTTTAGGCCAGTTTTTCATTCTTTTTAGTGTAGGTTTTATTTTCATTTTATATAATTTTTATTTCTTTATAAGCATAGGTTAGAATGAGATTCATGTAAGTAAGAGAGAGAGACTTATGTTGAGAGTGACACTAATGTAACCTTCTCCTCTCTTTCATTGTTTCTACTAGCAATCAAACGTAACATCTTTATTGTTTTCTTGTTTATATGTTCTTCTTTTTGCTACTTTTTCTCTTTTGGTTTTGATGAATATCTAAGTGAATTTAGAAGCAACAGTATAACCATGTTTGTGTGAGTGCCACTGATATTTCATGATGATGTTCTCCTCTTCAAGATTCTGTATCATTTCATTCTTGTTCGTCTTGATGATATAATGCGAATGTGGACTGAGCTCGATCTTATGGGTTATGCATTGATCGCCTCTGAAGTAAGGTAAAACATGCAAGGATTTTAGGTAAGTCATCAACCAGAGGAGGTAAGTATTTCTTTTAGCTTTTCTTTCTTTCCTTTTAACTTTTAGTTTAGATCACCAACACTACAATCTCCCAACTCTTTTAACACTCTTTTCAATTTCTTTGTATATATCCATTTTCTATTTTCTCCACCTTCTCAATCTACCACTTTCTTCTTAACTCAGCCTATAACTTATTTTTCTCTTTCTTTTAAAGAGCAAAAGTAGAACTTTAACGTTGTTTGTGACTTAAAAGAGAACTTACTAAAAAGCTTCCATCGCTAGTCCCTCATTATGGATCACGACCCGTATAGCCACTTGCTATAGCGATAGTATTGAGTACTTGCAGATTCTATTTTATAGTTCTAAAATTCTATATTTTTTTGTGCTGGAAAAATCTCAATCAGTGTTGAATCAAGAGAGCTTTATATAGCACCTCAATTCTTATTTAGAGGAATCTAGAAGAGATAGTCCAGAATCCTTCACCAGAATTCGGCTACACTCTTTGGTTACACATAGCTGTTGCAATTAGTTTTTAATTCTGCATCATTTGCCTTAGATTAGCTAGTATACTTATTCACCCCCCTAGGTGTATTTTCACAAACACTAGAGGGGGGTAAATAGTGCTTATAAACTTTTAAAAATAAACTACTTGCAGGAAAGTAAAATTCACAGAAAAATCTAAGAAAAATGCAAACGCAAACATAAAAGATTTTATCTTGATTCGGTCCTAGTGACCTACGTCTAGTCCCTAAGCAACCCGCTTGAGATTTTTCTTATTCTGATTTTGATACAACTTAAAATCAACTCCTTGTACACCACTTGACAAAAAATTTTAAGATACCAAAAAATATCAATGGAAAAAATCTTGTAAACTTTTGATACCAATGGAAAATGAAACAATGTATGTTTTGATACCAATTGAAATATATATGTATATTGCAAATCACGATACCAATTGTAAATATTTTGTAATTTTGATACCAAATGAGAATATTTTATAATTTTGATATTAATTGAAAGTGAAAGCCAAATATTTTTATTTAAACATAACTTATTTCAATATGGATACCAATTTAAAATAAAATATGATACCAATTGAAAAACAAACCAACTATTTGGTTAAACAATTCATTTTGCAATAAAGATATCAAATTTTAGAATAAAGTCAATTTAGGATTTTTGATACCAATATTGAAAATGTTGGCATATTCTAAATTAAAATATTTTTCATTAAGAGCATAAGAAACTAATTGAAAAATAATATACCAAATCAAAATATTGATGAAAAATGATATGATTTTAATTTTGTGTCATAAAGTGTGAGGGTTGGATACCAATTGAAAATACAACCAAATGAAAATTAAAGCGTGAAGTTTTCTCCCCCTTTATGAAATACCAATGAAAGTGATGCATAAGCTTGTATAAACTACCAATTTGAAAACTAATAGTCATTAAGAACTAAATCAAGCATAGCATAGACAACATTTGTGCTTTAAGATAATAAGCACAATGAAATTATATATATGTATGAAAAGGTAAATACCAATAGAAATTGATACTTTTGAAGTTTTGAAGCATACATATATTGAAAACCAAATATGAGTATACAACTTATGAAAATATCAATTGATATATCAATTTAAAATATGATGAGAATCAAGTGTATAACTCATACCTACCACCAATTCATGCACATATTTAAATAGATTTTCAATTAGAGCATATAAGGCATGGTCGCCCAACTAACCGCCCTTGATGGGTAGGAGTTTTCAAAAATAAGTTTGAACATAATATAACACGTTTGAAAACTCTACCACATGAAGAATAACACAATTAGTTTTACGAAAACTTGAAAACTAGTACGAAATCCTTCAAGTAAGAAATAAAATAAAAATATTTTCTATAAAAATATGAAAATCACATAATTATCAATACTCAAAGATCAATAAAGCACATATATGCTCATAAAATAAATGTCATGAGTAAACAAGAATAATGTGAGTGAAAGAATCATGTAATCAATAAAATCATGGGATTAAGCTCAATATGAAATTCTAAAAATTTTCAAAACTAAATCTACTTCAAGGTATATGTATGTTTGTCAAAACTAAAAATATACATACATATCCAAGCATGAACGAGTCCACAAAAGTATATGCATGACGGCAAGTGGCTCAGGAAGTATATGTATAACTATTAGTTTAAACAAAATAACACATACATGAAGTTAAACATATACGAAAACATGCACAAAAATAGGGAATACAAGTCAAAATGCAAGAGTCATCAAAATTAGGCTATACTAGTACATCTAATGGGTACAAATGAGCAATAAAGTACAAACATATAATAATCTATTTGTGACTCACTAGTTGTACAAGTATATACTCAAGTTTTAATGAAAACTAACATCTAAACGTTTAATCAAATCATGAAGCATAAAATGAAACATAAACCAATATGATCATTATGTAAATGCACATGTATTAGAACTAGGACATACACAATAGTTAAACTAAAGTGAGTACACAAAAATAATGGTCCATATAAACATGGGTGTATCTCAAATACTAATTATATATCACTAATCTAATTATCATGGCATTTAATATAATAATCAAGACATGCTAAAAATCAATGACATGAAAAGCATGTAAACATAAATGGGAGTTAGAGATCATTACCAAAACCAAGAGGGTATATCTCTTGTTGGCCCAAGGTTACAATCATCCGGTTTTGGAGTTTTGATGATTACAAAACATATATAGTTAATTGTACTAATTATATTTTAGTGTTTAAGTGTGTTTCAGGATTCTAAGAATTCAAGATGTTTTCTTCCCTAAAGGAAGATATTTTTGACTCAAGTTGACTCAATTCGGGATCAAGGATTCAAGTTATTCAACAATGCATATAGAGAAGCCCATATTGAAGATCTTGTAGTCACCTAGAACCATTGTAAGAATTAGTAAGTTAAAGAGTAAGGTTATGATAAGTTGGCTCAAGAAAACATACACACATTTTCACTTTTCAAAATACAAGTTTTTTTTGGTAAGTTGGTTTTGGTGCATGGTGGATGGATATACATGTTTCAAAATATTTCATATTTTTATATCTAGTGTAAAATATGTATTTCAACTCCTATAGCATGTTATTCAAATCTTAGATCATTTAAAAATATTTTCAAAATTTTTTAAAGTTCAAAAACATTTTCAAAAAATTCTATTTCAGGCCTAACGGTCGATCGGGCGGTCGACCGGATCTATTTCAGGCCAGATCGATCGACCGTCCGATTGACCGGGCCTTGTGGCTTTGGACGTTCACGTCTATGCACGTCTGCCAGTCGACTGGGCCAGTCAATTGATAGACATTGCGGTCGACCGACTGCAAGACCCTTAGTCTCAGGTTTTTGTCGGTCGACCGGCCTGGTCAACCGATAGTGCAAATATTCCTTTTTGTTTAGCCTGCGGTCGACCGGACCAGTCGACCGTAGCCAACGGCTCTTTTGCCATGTGGCTTGCCAGTCGACCGGCCCGGTCGACTGACAGCCGTCAAAAAGCCCGACGGCTCTTTATTGGGATTTGATTGGTTTTAATAATTCCTATACCTATTTATGAATTTCTATTGGCAAAAAACTACCCTAATGACCTAGTATTCATTATGGATGATATGAATTCTCTCTCTATAAATAGAGGTCATTGGTTACTTGTTTTCCACAAGAAAAATTCTTATTGTTTCAAGTTTTCAAAAGAGAAGAAAGTTTTACTTGTATTGCTTTTTAAAGTTCTTTCATTTGCAAGATTTTTTCAGTTGGTTTACAAGCTATTTTACTTCTTTACAACTGAAATTTTTCTCACGTCACTTCTTGAGCCAAAAATCATTGCCACTCTATAAGAAGTTGTAAGAGAGAGTTTGTGGTCTTTTGATCACCAAGTGACTTGTCTTTCCTTATGTTGAGATCCCTCTTGTGTAGAGGTTAGATTGGTTGGAGTTGAGTACTCCGGTATTGTGTAGACCAATTGTAATCCCCTTGGGTGTAAAGGTTCTGGTGTGAAAATTCTCTTTGTGGATTTAGTGAAAATCCTTCATAGTGGTGAAGGCAGGGACGTAGAGCAGTGGCTCGAATCTCGAAACAAATTACTTGTGTTTGCGATTGGTTTTCTTTTTGCTTTTTATTGCTTTACATTCCTAACTTGTGATATTGTTTGTTTGCTCTTCATCATTTCAATCATTTCATTGACTTTCTCATCTCTACAAGAAAGCAAATGCGCGCCTCAGCTCATAATCTAGAGAAATCAAAGAGGAGAAGTTCTAAAGCCCTTCACGGGGAATTCAGCTTCAATTTCTTGTTTTGAGTGACCGCTTGCATCATTTATACTTAGTTATTTAAAAAGATCATTAGATTAGTATTAACACCTATTCATCCCCCTCTAGGAGTTTTTCAATTAGTATTAGAGCTTTGGTCTCTAGGTTCTTGGCTTAACATCCTTGAGACATCCTTTATTGCTAATCACTCTATTCATATTTCATCCTCATACTCTTAGTAAAAATGGCCGAAGGAATTAAGACCCCACCCAAATTTGATGGCCTTAACTTTCTTATATGGAAGGTTAAGATGATCGTATTTTTGCAATCCTTAGGGAGCCGGGTTGCAAAGGCAGTGACTAAACCATTTAGCGCACCCCTTGGTGATGAGAACACTTGGTCCAAAATTGCCACGAAAGAGTCTGATGCTAATGCTAGGGCACACTATGCCTTACTTCAAGCCCTTAATGATCCGCTTATGAGATTTGGACTCACTTATTAGTCACTCTTGAGGGAACTTCACAAGTAAAGAGGGCCAAAATCGACCTTCTTCGTTCCCGATATGAAAACTTTTTCATGAAAGAGAATGAAACCATAGATGATATGGTTACTAAGTTTACAAGGATTACTAACGGTCTTTCTTCTTTAGGTGATAGGATTAACAATGACCAAAAATTGAGGAAGATCACGTGCACTCCCTCCATCTTGGGAAGTCAAAGTCACAAAATTGAAGGAGCTCATTGACAAGGAAGAAATGGAACTCATCGGTCTCATTGGGAATCTCAAGACCCATATGATGGAAAGAAAAGCAAGAGAAGAGATGGCTCCTCCCAAGAAGAAAGCAATCTCCTTCAAGAGCTCTTCCACCGACTCCGACGAAGATGATGAGGAAGAGGATGATGAAGATCTTTATCTTCTTGTGAATAATGTTCAGAGAATGTACAACAAGGCCAAATTTCAAAATAGAAGAAGATGGCAAGGTAAAGAAGAGAAGAAAATCATTTACTTCAATTGTCGAAAACTGGGACACATTGTTGCGAAATGTCCGGAGAACAAAGGCAAACCCTCCACTTTTAAGAAGCCATACAAAAAGAAAGCTTTAAAGGCTACTTGGGATTCGGAGAGTGAATCCGATGAGGAAGTCGACAACCAACATGTGCTTCGTGGCTAATGAAAGCACAAGCAAGGTAACTCCCGATACATCCATTGAAAATTGTGAATTATCTATAGATGAATTAGGAGAAGCTTTTGAAGAACTATCTCATAACTATGATATCTCAAAAATAAATACTTGAAAATGAAAAGGAAAATGAATCACTCAACCACAAAGTTTTCATTCTCACAAAAGAAAAAGATAATTTATTTTCAATACTTGCTTTCACACAAAAGGATTTTGATAACTATAAAATTTCTTGCAAAGGTAAATTTCTACTAGTTGATAAAGATGAGATTTTCATACTAAAGAAGAAAATTGACTCATTAGGAGATGTTTTAAAAAAGTGTGAATTTGATAAAACTAGACTAGAGGCTATGTTTTCTAAGAAACATATTCCAAAGAATCAATCACATGTTTCACATACTCATGTTCATAAATCACAACCATTACATCATGCTAAACACCCTAAACATGTCCACACTTCACACACTCATTATGCATTCATGTATGGTAAAGTTTATGCATGCACATATTGTGGCCGAAAGGGTCATTTGGTTAAATTTTGCTATGATAGGATAAATGCATCACATAATCATGTTTGGGTTCAGAATACTAAGATTCAAGGACCCAAGAAAGTTTGAGTACCAAAGTCAACGATTTTATTAAATGATGTAGGTACATTCCAAAGACCAACAACGTAGGGAGCAGTGGTATGTTGATAGTGGTTGCTCAAGGTACATGACTTGGGATATCAATAACTTTGTAACCCTATCAAGATACCATGAAGGTGGCACCGTCACCTTCGGAGATGACGCCAAAAGAAAAATTATTGGTATTGGTAATATTAAACTTGGTACATCTCCTTTAATAGAAAATGTTGTTTTAGTTGATGGCCTCAAGTATAATCTCTTGAGTGTTAGTCAACTTTGTGATAAAGGTTTTAATATTATTTTTGATGACCTAGCATGTAGTGTATTTGATAGACAATCCAATGCATATATATTTTTCAGATTTCGTGAAAATAATGTATACATGATTGATATGTCTAATATGCTATGCAATGCTACTTGTTTGAATGCCTTCGATGATGACTCTTGGTTGTGGCATAGGAGATTAGGCCACATTTCTTTTAACCATCTATCTAGATTAAACAATAAGGAAATGGTGAAAGGTATTCCTTACTTGAAATTTGAAAAGGACCGCATTTGCGATGCGTGCCAACTTGGGAAACAAATCAAGTCCTCTTTCAAATTAATCAAGGATATCATGACATCACGACCATTGAAGTTGATCCATATGAATTTGTTTTGTCCTACAAAAACCAAAAGTCTAAGTGGGAATCGTTTTGCTTTCGTTTTAGTTGATGATTTTTCTCGTTTTACTTGGGTTTTCTTTTTAGAACATAAAAATCAAGCCTTTTCGCATTTTCACGCCTTTAAGAAAAGAGTTAAAAAGGAAAAAGATTCTTCTATTTTAAGAATAAGAAGTGATAGAGGTGGTGAATTCAATAACCAACCCTTTACCACTTTTTGCGAAGAACATGGAATTAAGCATGAACTTTCTTGTCCTAGAACTCCACAACAAAATGGAGTCGTTGGGAGGAAAAATCGTACATTACAAGAGATGGCTAGGACAATGATAAATGAGTACAGTCTCCCTCAATACCTATGGGCCGAGGTCATAAACACATCTTGCTACATATAAAATAGGGTTTTCTTATACAAAAACACTTCTAAAACATCTTTTGAGATTTATTATTCAAGAAAACCAAATGTTTCCATACTTTAAAGTTTTTGGTTGTAAATGTTTTGTTTTAAATACTAAAGATAATTTAGGTAAATTTGATACAAAATCATATAAAGCAATTTTTGTTGGTTACTCTAACACTAGTAAAGCTTATAGTGTATTCAATAAATCATCTTTGACTATTGAAGAATCTATACATGTAAAGTTTGAAGAATCTAATGTGTTTGTTGAGAATACTATAGAAATAGATTCCCTAAATGAAGACATGGAGAAGATTACTTTGAAGGATTCACCTACTCTTGAAGACAAGCCAAAGGTTGATGAGGAAGATGAAGTTCAAGAAGTTGAAGTGGAGACAACACAACCACTTCCAAAATATTGGAGATTCACTCCACATCATCCCAAGGATCTTATTATAGGTGAAGTATCTAAGGGGATAACAACTCGTTCTAAACTTCATGATCTTTGTGGGTACTATGCATTTATTTCTCATTTTGAACCAAAGAACATCTTCAAAGCTGAGGGCGACTCATATTGATTGCTAGCTATGTAAGAGGAACTCAATTAATTTGAGTGCAACCAAGTTTGGCATCTTGTTCCTAGACCCCATGATAGACCAACAATTGATACTAAATGGATTTTTAAGAATAAGTTGGATGAGTCAGACAATGTTGTTAGGAATAAAGCTAGGTTAGTGGCCCAAGGTTACACTTAAGTTAAATGTATCGATTTTGAAGAAACCTTTGCACCCGTAGCACGGCTTGAAGCCATAAGGATGACACTTTTATTTGCTTCATACAAAGTTTTAAACTTTTTCAAATGGACGTAAAAAGTGCTTTCTTAAATGGATTTATTGAAGAGGAAGTGTATGTTGAACAACTCCCCAGGGTTTATTGATCCTACACATTCAGATTTTATTTTTAAACTAGACAAAGCTCTTTATGGTTTAAAACAAGCCCCTAGGGCTTGGTATGAAAGGCTTTCTTCATTTCTTATTTCAAATGGTTTTACTAAAGGTAAAATAGTTTCTACCTTGTTTACCAAACATGTTGAAAATGATATGCTTATAGTTCAAATATATGTTGATGATATCATATTTGGTTCTAATAATGAAAATCTTTGTAAAGCTTTTGAATCATGCATGAAAGAGGAATTTGAGATGTCTATGATGGGCGAGCTTAACTATTTCCTTGGTCTCCAAATCAAGCAAAGGAAGGATGGGATTTTCATCAATCAAGCCAAGTACATGAAGGAACTTATCAAGAAATTTGGGCTTGAAGGGGCTAAGACAAGCAAAACTCCCATGGCTACTACCACAAAACTTGACAAGGATGAACAAGGTATAAATGTAGACATTAAACTCTATCGTAGAATGATTGATAGTTTGTTGTATTTAACGGCTAGTAGGCCGGACATTATGTTTTGTGTATGTCTTTGTGCTCGATTTCAATCGCGTCCTAAAGAGTCCCATTTGATTGTGGTAAAACGCATTATTAGATACCTTAAGGGCACAGTTGAAATGGATTTGTGGTATCCGAATGTTGGCCCAAAAGGTTACACTCTCTATTTGTTTAAGTTTTGATGATAACAAAATACATAGAAGCTATTTAGTACTAATAAGTTTTTTAGAATGAGTTTCAAGTTTGTACAAGTCTTGATGATTTTTAAGCATATTGTAAGGATAATGGCGCTAAAAGCATGTTGATAGGTTAATGGCACAAGAGGACGTTTTCATAGGAGAGGAGGCTCTAGCTTGGCATAACGCGGCTCGGAGACTTCTTTCTCTAATTTTTTTTTATACTTTAGTGTGTTAAAAGATAGTATATAGTGTTGAAGCTCAATATTCCCCACACTTAAGATTTTGCACATAATTTTCAAAAGATATTTCTCTTTTATATAAATTATCTCTATAAACCCATTTTAATATTTGCAAACTCTATTTTATGTAGTGTACTAAGTCTTGACCAAAATTATTTTTGAAAATTATTAGATCTTCAAAAACATTCTCAAATATAAAACTGTTTTGACCTGTTGCGGTCGACCGGATGGTCGACCGGCTCTGTTTCAGGTTAGAACGGTCGACCGGGCAGTCGACCGCACTTCTGACCGTTGGGTGTGTGCATGTGTGCACGTTACCCGGTCGACCGAGCGGTCAATCAGATCCCATACCGGTCGACCGAGCTTCGGCCGACTGAAAGCACCTTATCTCTGTTTGGGACGGTCGACCGGGCAGTCGACCGTGGGCTGGCAACGGTCAAATAATTTTGAAAATCGATCGACCGGCCGTCGACCGTGAGCTATTTTTCAGCCTTAACGGCTAGTTTTTTAAACACGTTTTAAAACGTGTTTTTCTTCTCCAAAAGAGGTTTAAGGCTGGTTTTGGGTCTAATATTTCCTGATTAATCAACATTATGGTTTACCTTTTGATCCCTACCTTTATCCTGTAAATAGGGGTGATTAGGGTTGAGATGATCACAACAATTTTTGCAAAAGAAATCAAAGTTTGAGTCTCTTCAAAAGAAGTTTTTGCTCTCAGTTTTTGTGCTCTAAATTCTTACTTTTCTCTAAAGTTTTTGATTCAAAACTCTCTTCAACTTTGTTTTATTTTTCACTTACAAAACTTGAGCTTCAATCCTATACATTATTCTCTAGGGTTTTTGTAAGGAAAAATTTTTCAAAAGAGAGTTTGTAGTCTTTTGATCACCAAGATATTATTGTATTTGTGGCTCCACTACCTCTGGACTAGAGGAGTGTGATTGAGGAGTTGGGTACTCCCTTGTGGTTTAATCCTTTGTGGAGTTTATAATGATTCGAAAATCCTTCTAGGTGAAGGCTGGGACGTAGAGCTGGGTGCTCGAACCTCGAAATAAATCTCAGTATTTACGATTGGTTTATTTGTGTTATTTACTTGCTTTCCATTCATTATTATATTGTCGATCAATACTCTCACAACAAGATTGCATTGCGCACCTCAAACTCTTATTTAGAGAAATCACGAGGAAGGAGTTTAGAGCCCTTCACGGGGTATTCGACTTCTAATCTTATTTCAAGTGATCGTTGCATCATATCATTTTAAATTTGTGCATTGATTAGCATTATCAGCTATTCACCCCACTCTAGGTGATTTCAATTGGTATCAGAGCTAGGACTCTAGTTTTTGGCTTCACATCCTTAGAGAGATCCTAAAATTTGCTAATCACTATTTTCATATCTTCATTCATTCACTAGTAAAGATGGTCGATAACATTAAGACCCCTCTCAAATTTGATGGACTCAACTTTCCAATATGAAAAGTTAGGATGAACATTTTTCTGCAATCTCTAGGTAGTCTAGTTGCTAAGTCTTTGACCAAGCCTTTTAGTAGACCCGAAAGTGAGGAGGACACTTAATCCGAACTTACCTTCAAGGAATTTGATGCTAATTCAAAGGCTCAAAATGCCCTACTTTTAGCTTTGAATGAGGATGACTTAACACGGGTTATCCATTACAAATCCGCCTATGAGATTTGGCAACACTTATTAGTCACTCAGGAGGGAACATCACAAGTCAAGAGAGCTAAAATAAATCTCTTGCATTCCCAATATGAAAGTTTTAAAATGCTAAAAGATGAATCTATTGATGATATGATTACTATATTACAAATGCTCTTTCTTCTCTAGGTGATGACATAAGCAACGATCAAAAGGTGCGTAAGGTGATTCGTGCTCTCCCTTCGTCATGGGAAATCAAAGCTACCACCTTGAAGGAGTTGAATGACAAAGACGAGATGGAGCTCATAAGTCTTATTGGAAATTTTAAGACTCATGAGATGGAGAAGAAGGCTAGAGAAGATGCGGTACCTCAACAGAAAAAGTCTATACCTTTCAAGTCTTCCTCCACTAACTACGATGATGAAGAAGATGAAGAAGATGATGAGAGCTATCTCTTCTTGTGAGAAATGTAAAGAGAATGTACTGCAAGAATAAGCTCTACTATAGAAGGCGATGGGAAGGGAAGGAGGAGAAAAAGATCATATGCTACAACTGTCGGAAACCCGGACACATCATGGCTGATAGTCTAGATTTCAAGAAAAAGATATCCTCCTCCTTGAAGCAAAAGAAGCCGGTTGAAAAGAAGGTGTATAAAGCCACTTGGGATTCGGAAAGTGAATCCGAAGATGAAGTCGACACGGCAAATGTGTGTTTCATGACAAACACACCTAAGGTAACTACCCAACCACTTGATGATGAATGTGAAATAAATAAAGAATTGTTATTACAAGCTTTCATTGAACTTTCAGAAAGTTTTGATGATAAAAAGGAAGAGTGTTCAAAATTGAAAAAGGAAAATGAAATGCTTAAAAATCAAATTGCTATTTCTTCAAAAGAAAAAGATGAATTATCTTCTATTCTTATTTCAACACAAAGAGATTTTGATGCCTATAGAGTTGCTTGTAAAGCTAAATATCCTAAAATTGATGAAAATGAGTTTTTCATGTTAAAAAACCAGAATCAATGATTTGGGAAATGTTTTAAAAGAATGTGCTTTTAACAATACTAAATTAGAAGAAATGTTTTCAAAGAAGCATATGCATACTCCACATGCTAAAAATGATAAAACTCTCATGCCAAAACTTCACATGTTCATCATTCCAACACATCACATGTCAATCGTGTTAAAACTACTCATGCTCACAATTCACATGGTCGTAAACCACATGCTCATTATGCTTTTAAATATGGAAGAATTTATAAATGTACTTATTGTGACCGGAATGGCTATTTAGCTAAATTTTGCTATGATCATATAAATAGTACAAATAATCTTGTGTGGGTTTGAAATACTAACACATTAGGACCCAAGAAAATTTGGGTACCAAAATCAAGTCTTAAATTATTTGATATAGGTACACACCAAGACTCCAAGACGTAAGGAGCGGTGGTACCTTGATAGTGGTTGTTCAAGGCATATGACATGGGACATCAATAATTTTACAACCCTATCAAGGTACGTTGAAGGTGGCACCGTCACCTTCGGAGATGACTCCAAGGGCATCATCATCGGTATTGGTAGCATTAAGATTGGTACATCTCCTTTAATTGAAAATGTAGTTCTTGTTGATGGGCTTAAATATAACTTGCTTAGTATTAGTCAACTATGTGATCGTGGGCTCAAAGTTGTGTTTGATGAATCTTCTTACAAAATTTTTTATTGTAAAACCAATGATTGTATTCTTACTGGATTTCGTGAAAATAATGTCAATATTATTGACATGCTTAATTTGGATTACTCTACTAAATGTTTAAATATTTTTGATGAGATTTCATGGTTATGGCAAAGAAGATTAGGACATGCCTCTTTTGATCACCTTGCTAGAATTAATTCTAAGAAATTGGTGAAGGGTATTCCTTGTTTGAAGTTTGAAAAAGACTGCATTTGTGGTGCGTGCCAACTTGGAAAACAAACCAAGTCTTCTTTCAAACCAATCAAGGATATCATGTCAACTAGGCCTTTAGAATTGATTCACATAGATCTTTTTGGACCAACTAAAACTAAAGCTTAAATGGAAATAGATATGTCTTTGTTTTAGTCAATGATTTCTCTCATTTCACTTGGGTTTTCTTTTGGAGCATAAAGATCAAACTTTTTCGCATTTTAAGATTTTTCGAAAGAGGGTTGAAAACGAAAAAGGATTTTTGATTTTACGGATAAGAAGTGATAGAGGTGGTGAGTTTGTCAACCAACTCTTCATGACTTATTGTGATGAAAAGTTAATTAAGCATGAAATGTCATGTCCTAGAACTCCACAACAAAATGGAGTAGTCGAACGGAAGAATAGAACTCTTCAAGAAATGGCTAGGACTATGATAAGTGAATATGGGATCCCTCAATACTTATGGGCCGAGGCCGTAAACACTGTATGCTATATATCAAACCGTATTTATTTGTGTAAAAATACTTTCAAAACCTTTTGAAATTTATCATTTAAGGAAACCAAATGTTTCATACTTTAAAGTTTTTGGATGCAAGTGTTTTATTTTGAACACTAAAGATAATTTGGGTAAATTTGATGCTAAGGCTTATGAAGCAATCTTTGTTGGCTATTCTAGTACTAGCAAAGCATATAGAGTGTTCAATAAATCATCTCATACTATTGAAGAATCTATGCATGTTAAATTTGAAGAATCTAATGCTATTACTGAGAATGTTGTAGAGATTGACTCATTAGGTGAAGACATGGAGAAAATATCCTTGAAGGACTCACCCATGCAAGAAGACAAGTAAGAACCTATTGGTGAAGTTCAAAAGGATGAAGTGGAACAATCACAACCACTTCCTAAAGATTGGAGATACGCCTCAAATCATCCCAAAGATCTCATCATAAGTGATGTATCAAAGGGGGTAACCACTCGCTCCAAACTCCATGACTTGTGTGGGAATTATGCATTCATATCTCATTTTGAACCCAAAAACATCCTCGAAGCCGAGGGTGACTCATATTGTTGCTAGCTATGCAAGAAGAGCACAATTTGAGCGCAACCAAGTTTGGCACCTTATTCTTAGACCCCATGAAAGACCAATAATTGGTACTAAGTGAATTTTTACAAGTTGGATGAGTCAGGAAATGTTATTAGAAATAAGGCTAGGTTAGTGGCCCAAGGTTACACTCAAGTTGAAGGAATCAACTTTGATGAGACCTTTGCACCTGTAGCACGGCTAGAAGCCTTACGGATCACACTAGCTTATGCATCTTATAAAAATTTTAAACTTTTTCAAATGGATGTAAAGAGTGCATTTTTAAATGATTTTATTGATGAGGAAGTTTATGTTGAACAACCTCCCGATTTTGTGGATCATGTACATCCAAATTTTGTTTTCAAGCTAGATAAGCATTGTATGGTTTAAAACAAGCTCCAAGAGCTTGGTATGAACGGCTTTCTAGTTTTCTTCTTTCAAATGATTTTGTTAAAGGCAAAGTAGACACCACATTATTTACTAAACATGTTGATAGTGACATTCTTATAGTTCAAATATATGTTGATGATATAATCTTTGGTTCTACTAATGAGTTACTTTGCAAGGAGTTTGAACAATGTATGCAACGTGAATTTGAGATGTCATTGATGGGTGAATTGAACTATTTTCTTACACTCCAAATCAAGCAAATGCGTGATGGGATTTTCATATGTCAAGCCAAGTACTCCAAGGAACTCATCAAGAAATTTGGGATTGAAGACTCAAAAATTTGCAACACTCCCATGGCCACCACCACCAAGCTTGATAAGGATGACCAAGGTAAGTGTGTTGATATAAAATTGTATAGAAGCATGATTGGTAGCTTATTGTATTTAATGGCTAGTAGGCCGGATATTATGTTTAGCGTGTGTCTTTGTACTAGAATCCAATCTTGTCCCAAAGAATCTCATTTAATTGCGGTAAAGCGCATTATTCGTTATGTTAAGAGTACTATTGGAATGGGTCTTTGGTATCCGAAAACCGGAGAATTCTCAATGACGAGTTTTTCAGATACCGGCTGAGTGGATAGGAAGAGTACTAGTGGAACATGTCAATTTTTTGGTAATTGTCCGGTTTCATGGTCTTCCAAGAAATAAAATTTGGTAGCCCACTCAACCGCCGAGGCAGAGTATGCTGCGGCGGGGGCTTGTTGTGCGCAAGTCCTTTGGATGAAACATACTCTCCTTGATTATGATTTGCATTATGAACATATAAAAATATTTTATAATAATACAGTACTATTCATATGACTAAGAATGCAAATCAACATAGTAAGACCAAGCACATTGAGATTCGATATCACTTCCTTAGAGATCATTTTGAGAAAGGTGATATTGATATTGATTATATTTCTTCTGATTTTTAACTTGCCGATATTTTCACTAAACCACTTGACTTTAATAGATTTTCTTTTATATGAGTTGAACTAAATGTTTGTGTTGTTGAATAAGGAAGTTTTCTTGCTAACATATCCCTTTTTGATGAAAAAGGGGGAGAAATATGTATATGTTTTGATTTTATGGATTTTATGGTTTGGTGTTTTATGGTTTGGTTTAGCGCTTGGCTTTACAAAATTTTTGAAAATTCAAAAATTCTCTCATAATAAATTGTTTTATACTTGTTTAATATAGCATTAATTGAGGGGGAGCTTTTACCTCCCTTTTATATCTTCTATTATAGCCTATATATTTTATCATCATTCAAAAAGGGGGAGATTGTTGGTCCAAAAGGTTACACTCTCTATTTGTTTAAGTTTTGATGATAACAAAACACATAGAAGCTATTTGGTACTAATAAGTTATTTTAGAATGAGTTTTAGGTTTGTACAAGTCTTGATGGTTTTTAAGCATATTGCAAGGATAATGGCGCTAAAAGCATGTTGATAGGTTAATGGCGCAAGATGACGTTTTCATAGGAGAAGAGGCACTAGCTTGGCGTAACGCGGCTCGGAGACTTCTTTCTCTAATTTTTTTATACTTTAGTGTGTTAAAGGATAGTATATAGTGTTGAAGCTCAATATTCCCCACACATAAGATTTTGCACATGATTTTCAAAAGATATTTCTCTTTTATATAAAATATCTCTATAAACCCATTTTAATATTTGCAAACTCTATTTTATGTAGCATACTAAGTCTTGACAAAAATTATTTTGAAAATTATTAGATCTTCAAAAATATTCTCAAATATAAAACTGTTTTGACCTGTTGCGTCCGACCGGACAGTCGACCGGCTATGTTTCAGGTTAGAATGGTCGACCGGGCGCTCGACCGCACTTCTGATCGTTGGGTGTGTGCATGTGTACACCTACCCGGCATCGACACCGGTCGACGAATGGTCGATCGGATCCTGTAACGCCCGATCCTATAGATACGGAGACGTTATGGCGACGCATATACGCGAGGTAAAATACCCCTTGTATACGCGCTAAGCCTAAATTGTAACCTAAACAAGCTATAAATCGGAAGCATATGATCATGAACACTGCAGTAATACATATAAGACCACACATGATAACAATGAATAACGGGAAGAAAATGACAGCTGAATAGAAGTCAAAGGTGATATACAGGAATCAAAGAATAATAACAAGAATGAAATGCAAGTATACCAGAATCAAGGGGAGAGGACTCAAGCTCCTCGCCAGGCGTACCGTCTCATCGAACACCTGCACATTAGAACAACCGTCCAATAGCTGGACGTGCAAATCCAGGGTCGTCAGAATGCGACCATAATGAGTGTGTGTGTGTAAAGGGGAAACAGCTCGTGCAGAAGAAACCATGTGCATATATAATAATAAGGACAACTGCAGATAGAAAGACTAAATAACACAATAAATAACTGAATAGTAATACATATGATAACAACATGAATACAGGTAGCAGACAAATGGCACAACTGTAAATATGCAATCAATGTCAAGGCATGTAATCTATCACATGTCACTAGGTTGGCATACAATCCAGTCATGGTTATAGTTATATGTCTATCACAGTGATATAAATGTACAATCAGGTGATTGTGGTCAGTCCCAATATATTAACAGTTCATTATCATTTATTATGTCAGCGAACACCAATTGCCACCTGTAATAGACGCATCCCATACTACGCCTACTACATGTGTCAATCAGGGTCCTAAGTTATTGAAATCAATGGAAGAGACTTTGTCCATGCTTTAGGTGGGTTCGTACATACCCGGAACCACGGCCCAATCACCTGGCGCTGAACCAGGTCCTACCGCTAGGTAGTCAATATCAATAACAATAACAATGTGTCAATACAATGACAATATGAACAATACGGGATGTCAGTCATCCCCCGGAACCCTGCAGTGGAACCGTATCTCGGCTGCGCAACCTGTATCCTAGGTCCACCCAAAATACAGACGCTGTCTCCTCCATCAATTTCCCAATCCCAGTGTAAGTTGTCAATTTACATTATTATTATTCAATTCAGTTAAATCAGTCAATGTATATTATTATTTATAATAATCAATATCCATGTCATGTCAATTACTGGGACGGTATAGTAACAGTAACAATATCAATGTGACAATGACAATATGAACAGTATTACCGTATAAACGGTAGAACGATATAACAATGAAAGTGTTACGGTCCAACAATATTTTCCCAGTAACTTTCAATAACATGGATTTATACAATAACAGTAGATAATACTCAATAGTCAATCTCATCTAGAATTGATGGATATCTCATATGCCTGTACTGCATATAACAATAGCCGATATACATCTCTACCAACTCATATAAGCTCTGAAGTTACATATCTTATGATTACCAACAAACAGTCTCGCCAATAACTGATAAACTAATAACTGATATCTGGTAACTCCGAAGTACAACATCACTGATATCAAATAGATCGCTATCACCGTAACTCATCTCTACGAATCAAGTAATCAATAACCATATCAATATCTGAATAAGTCATCACCCATAAAAGAATATCAAATCTGGAAAGTCCTCTAAATAAAATATATTCAGCTCATCTTAATGCATATCAGGTTTAACCATAAAGAATGTAAATCCAATATCATCTATAACACAAGTTCAGTCCAACTCCGAATAAGTTCATGTACCAATCCAGTAGTCATAATCTTTAGTAAGGTAAGTCACATCCAATATGTCCTCGATCAACTGCAATGTAGAATAGCAACTTCTAATACCAAACATCAATGACATATCATTTGACAGATCCCAAATGCCAACAATGTCCATCTCATCTCAATATCAGTCAGGCTCCAATAAAAGGAATATAGATTCTGGATAACTTCTAACTCATGATCGATTAAGGCACAACTCAACTAATCCAGTCATATCTGATATGTCCTCAAATACTCAACTAATAAGTCATGTCCAATTACAGATCATCATTCAATGCAAATAACATAAGTCCCAGATCAATCCAAAGTCATTACAACCAATTCATATTCCAATAGTTCTATAATCATCTTGTTCCAATACACATCGAGTAATCAGATGCAATAGTTGTTGTTCTAACATATGTCCATAATCAGTACTAGTCTACTCACTCTGACAAACTATGTCTGATTCATAAGGCTACACAGTACCTTCTTCTATTAAGATCAATTATGATATCCCCACACGACAATATATCCTGTACATGCAGCTAAGATCTATCATGATCGAATCATTATCACCAATATATATCTCTAGAGGTCACCTGCAATCCATCCATATCCATCACATAACCCAAGGTTAATGTCTACAATCCAATAAAGGGGCTACACCAATCTGACAGGTCAACATTAGTCGACTAGGTCAAGTGGATAGGTCGACTAATCCAACTGCTAGTCGACTATAAAGGTGTCCAAGTCGACCAGCAGAGAAATACAGAGACTCAACACTTATTCTGGAAGCTATACTAGTCGACTAGGGACTGGGGTTAGTCGACTAACAGAGGTGTTAGTCGACTAATAACATAGACAAGTCGACTAACCAAGCTCTGTCAATCCGAATCAGAGGTACACTGAAAACCTAATCTCCCACACAATAAAATATGTATATGTAACCTCTCTTGCACATATCAACATACACGATGTCCACATTATTCTATGTACACAATTAAATCAAAATATAATCAATTACATATAAAGAAACGGAACCGAAAGGAGTAAACACTCACCTTGGGGAATCTGCGCGTTACCGGGCGAGTCGCTGTTACGGTCGCCGTGGCGCCGCTCTTCGCTGTCGGACTGCATAGGGCGGTAGCCAGGGTCCTGGGGAAGACCTGGCTGCAATCTGGGGATCTCACGCTCGCCGGAAGGGCCTGGAATCGCCGCTCGCCCGCTGCTTGTGCTGCTGGTCTGAATCTGGATCTGCTGTGCGCGTCGCCGGGCGAGTCGCTGCCATGGTCGCTGTGGTGCGGTTCCTCGCCAACGGACTGCATAGGGGGGTGGCCAAGACACTGGAGAAGGTCACCGTACTGGCCTCCGGCGACGGGCTAGCGTGGATCAGGAGAACGGCCTGCTCGCTCGCTGCCTACGCGCTGGATCTGGGTCTCCAGCAACGGTCCGAATCTCACCAAATGAATCTGAAACGCTGCAATACGCACCCGAACACACAGAGAGGAATAAGAATTAACACTCACACACAACATGTTCACACATGCACTCCACACATGCACACAAATACGCGTACATACATACATGTACATACTCACACACTAACACAATACATACATACATAAATATTTACATTCCTCTATAGTTGCATGCACTTGCTCACGCACTAAGCACAGCACACACACACATGAATGAATGCACTTTTTATATATATATATATATATATATATATATATATATATATATAGCCAATTAATTAAAGACACACATATATAATATAGGCATCCACTTATATACCTTATCCTTAAGCAAATAATTAAAACATGTACAATGTAAATACATACCCACATGAAGGAAATTCAAGCATGCCGTCGGGGAACTTGCGGCGCGCCGACGGAGGCGTACGGGGTCGCGGAGGGTGTCGTTGGATAGAGCAACTCGCCGCGAAGGGCGTGGGGTGCGCTCGCGCTCGTCGACGACGATCAACGGCATCCCGCGGAGAGCCGAAAATGGTTCGGAGAAGGATTTTGCCGCAACACAACAAACACAAACGAATTAATACACATTCACAAGTATACTTCCAACTCACGCAACACCTCCCATGCATCCAATTACACAACTCACATTAACATCAAGTGCGCATTAATAAATAATACCCCTTACATGATTATAAATACCTACATGAAATATAAATAGAGAAGGGGGAAAAGGGGGCTCACTGTTGCATGCTCTCCCTGTGGTTGTTGGAGTCGGCAAATGCAACACACCCACCTAGACACACTCTCTCACAATAATTAAAAGACAACATACATGAATATAAATACATAGGTTAAAAATGAATGGAGAAGGGGAACTCACGGCTTGCCTGTGCTGCTGTGGTGCCGTGCGGCATGGCCAATGGGCTGCTGGCCGAGTCTCGCCGGAGTGGAGATGGGGATGCTCCGGGGTGATCGGCAGAGGAGAGGTCCGGCTTCATTGAAATTCGATTCGTTCATCAACCCAATCATCTCTGCTATTTGATGTGCATAGTCTTCCACTCCATCAACCATAAAAGATCGGATCTGAACGAGATATGTTCTTCTTCACCATCATCCTCTTGGTCGAGCTCCCGGACGAGAATTCATGGCGTTTGATCTTCACATTTTCTTTCCATATGAAGTCTCTCCCTGTCGGCCACTTTAGAGAAATCCTATAATTCTTTGGCGGAAGAACCAACATCCATGATCCCTTGACCTTGCCTTATCACACTGCCTCTCATCAATTTATAACAATCAAACAGATCACTATTAATGGTGCTTTGGCATGCTGTGGATGGGCTGGGCGGCATGCACGGGCTTGGTTGGAGGTGATTGGCCGAGTGGGGGTGGAGGTGCGGCTGATGTTGTTGACAGGGTTGTGGGCGGCTGTGGTTTGAGGAGATGAAGATTAGGGTTAATTAGAAGATGAGATTAAATATAAGGTGATATTGGGTTTGGGTTTGTGGGCTTGGGCCTACTATGGGCTAGATGAAAAAAAAAAGAAATTGCAATAGGAAAAATGCCAATAGAAACTAATAATATTATATATATAATACACCAAGACCAAGGACTACAGAATAATAAGGACTTAAAACCAAAAATAATAATAGTAGAAACTCACAACAATTAGGTATGATAACTCACATGAAATAATAATATTAATGGAATAATTATAATAATAATAATACCTAACAAATAACAATAATAGTGGTAAATATAAAAATAATAGTAACAAGTAACTAAAAATGTTTATAGGAAATAATGGCAATAAATATATAAAGCCAAATTGTCATTTACTTTAAAAAATAAATTCCATATTTAATAATAAAATAATCAGTAAATCCAAATAAATACTTTAGAAAAATGAAAATACTGTATTTCTAGTTAGGGATCTTACAGATCCCATATCGGTCGTCGGAGCTTCGGCCGAATGAAAGCACCTTAGTCTCTGTTTGGGACGGTCGACCATGGGCTGGCAATGGTCAAATAATTTTGAAAACCGGTCGACCGGCCGGTCGATCGTGAGCTATTTTTCAGCCTTAACGGCTAGTTTTTTTAAACACGTTTTAAAACATGTTTTTCTTCTCCAAACGAGGTTTAAGGCTAGTTTTGGGTCTAATCTTTCTGATTAATCAACATTATGGTTTACCTTTCAATCCCTACCTTTATCCTATAAATAGGGGTGATTAGGGTTGAGAAGATCACAACAATTTTTGCAAAAGAAATCAAAGTTTGAGTCTCTTTAAAAGAAGTTTTTGCTCTCAGTTTTATGCTCTAAATTCTTACTTTTCTCTGAAGTTTTTGATTCAAAACTCTCTTCAACTTTATTTTATTTTTCACTTACAAAACTTGAGCTTCAATCCTATACATTATTCTCTAGGGTTTTTGTAAGGAAAAGTTTTTCAAAAGAGAGTTTGTGGTCTTTTGATCACCAAGATATTATTGTATTTGTGGTCCACTACTCTGGACTAAAGGAGTGTGATTGAGGAGTTGGGTACTCCCTTGTGGTTGTAATCCTTTGTGAAAGTTATAATGGTTCGAAAATCCTTCTGGGTGAAGGCGGGGACGTAGAGCTGGGTGCTCGAACCTCGAAACAAATCTCAGTATTTGCGATTGGTTTATTTGTGTTATTTACTTGCTTTCCATTCATTATATATTGTCGATTAATACTCTCACAACAAGATTGCATTACGCACCTCAAACTCTTATTTATAGGAATTATGAGGAAGGAGTTCAGAGCCCTTCACGGGGTGTTCGGCTTCTAATCTTGTTTCGAGTGATCATTGCGTCATATCATTTTAATTTGTGCATTGATTAGCATTATCACCTATTCCCCCCTCTAGGTGATTTCACCGAAGACCGGACAATTTTCAATGACGAGTTTTTCAGATACCGACTATACGGGTTGTAGAGTGGATAGGAAGAGTACAAGTAGAACATGTCAATTTCTCGATAATTGTCTTGTTTCATGGTCTTCCAAGAAATAAAATTCGGTAGCCCTCTCAACCGCCAGGCGGAGTATGTTGCGACGGGGGCTTGTTGTGCACAAGTCCTTTGGATGAAACATACTCTCCTTGACTATGACTTGCATTATGATCATATTAAAATATTTTGTGATAATACTAGTACTATTCATATGACTAAAAATGCAAATCAGCATAGAAAGACTAAGCACATTGACATTCGATGTCACTTTTTTGGAGATCATTATGAGAAAGGTGATATTAAAATTGATTATTTTTCTACCGATTTTCAACTTGCCGATATTTTTACAAAACCACTAGACTATAATAGATTTTTTTCATTTGTGGTGAATTGAATGTTTGTGTTATGGATTCATGAAATTTTCTTTCATTTTTCAAACATTGTTTTTACCCTTTTTGATGTATGACAAAACTGAAAATCACCTAGAGGGGGGGGGTGAATAGGTGACAATGCTAATCAAGGGCAAATTAAAAATTTAAAGTTACAACAATCACAAGATGAATGCAAGCAAGTAAGTATGACAATGAATATGATGAGCAAGTAATAAGTGCAAGCAAAATAGAGTAAGAATTGCAAGAATGTAAACCAATCGCAAACACAAGGATATGTTATCGAGGTTCGAGCACCCAGCTCTACTCCCCGCCTTCCCCAGAAGGATTCTAGCTACTTCCACTATCACAAAGATCTCAATTATAATGGAGTACCCAACTCCACAATCTCAGTACAAGAAATTTCCTTGGTAGTCAAAAGACCACAAACTCTCTCTTTCAAATATCTCTTCCCTTACAAAGGTCCTTAGAGAATATTGAGTAGGAATGAAGCTCTTTTGTGTGTAAGGAAAAGAAATTGAAATCAGAGAAAAACTTTTGAAAACCCTTCAGAAAATTGAGAGAATTTAGCACAAAAACCAAGAACTTTGAAAGCCTTAAACTTTTGAATTTTTGCAAAGATTGTTGTTGTAACCAATCTCTCCCCAAACACCCCTATTTATAGGAGAGGGCTAGGGTTTAGGGATTAAAACATATTTACTGATGTTTAGGAGGTAATTAGATCAAATATATCCTTAAACGAATTTTTAAATACAAAAGACAAAAATAAACAGCTCTTAAAAATCTGCCCGTTACTGTTCAAACGGTCGGATCGGTCGACCGGGCCGGTCGACCGACAGTATAAAAATTTGACCGTTATAGTCTGGCGGTCGACCGACCCGGTCGACCGATAAAACCTGTGAGCAAAAAATAATAGTCCGGTCGACCGCTCCGGTCGACCGACAGACGTGCACACGGATACGTGCATCTGCCAGGACTTCGGTCGACTGGTCCGGTCGACCGGACCAGACTGACACAGACTCGGTCGACCGGCCCGGTCGACCGGATCAGGTCAAAAAGTCAATTTTAAAAAGAAAACAAAGAGGATTTTGATTTTAACAAAAATACTTTTGAACAGGGATTAGTATAAAACATAAATATATATCTGTAGGCAAAATCTTGTATGCAAAATATTTTGTATAATTTATAAGAAATTATTTTGGAATGAGCATGTGCGCAAAAACGTGTGTGATAGAGCTTCAAACCTATCCACTATTCTTTAACAAACTATAAACTGAAAAACAAATTACATGAAGACTTCTTGTGCTATCTTCAAGTCTTTGAGCCATCCAATGCCTTGCTAGTGCCTTCTCTTCTATGATCCTCCTTGATGTGCAATTTGCCTTCCTTGCTTTGTGAAACTTAGAAGTTCTTGCAATAGCTAAGCGAATGGTCTCTAAATATGGTACAAACCTGAAACTTATCTTAACAAACTTGTTAGTACCAAATAGCTCATATTTGGTTTGTCATCATCAAAACACAAAACAATTGGAGAGTGTAACCTCTTGGGCCAACAATCTCCCCCTTTTTGATGATGACAAAACAAATAGGCTATTAACAAAAATATAGGGTAGGAGAAAACTCCCCCTCAAATTATGCTATACTTAAAACACAAGAATATGCTCTAGAAACTAATAATTGAAATGATGCACCAATTATTGAAACCAATTAAACACACAAAATTTCTCTTGATACCAAAAATACCAAAAATAACTAAAACACAAGAATTTATTTAAACACAAAAAACTCATAAAAACAAAACATATAAATTCATATGGAACCAAGACCAAATGAACTTATTTTTGTCCATGTTAAACTTATTCTCCCCTTTTTGTCATACATCAAAAAGGGTTATGAAAAACATGTTTATTCAATAATACAAACATTAAGTTCTCCACAAATAAATGAAAATCTAGCAAAATCAAGAGGTTTAGTGAAAATATCGGCTAGTTGTAAATCCGTGGAAACATAATCAATATCTATATCACCTTTCTCAAAATGATCTCTAAGAAAGTGATATCTAATCTCAATGTGCTTGGTCTTACTATGTTGATTTGCATTTTTGGTCATGTGTATAGTACTAGTATTATCACAAAATATTTTTATATGATCAAAGTGCAAATCAAAATCAAGGAGAGTATGTTTCATCCAAAGGACTTGTGCACAACAAGCCCCCGCGGCAACATACTCCGCCTCGGCGGTTGAGAGAGCTACGGAATTTTGTTTCCTAGAGGACCATGAAACAAGACAATTACCAAGAAATTGACATGTCCCACTAGTACTCTTTCTATCTACTCTACAACCGGCATAGTCGGCATCCGAATAACTAGTCATAGAAAAATCTATAGTTTTCGGATACCAAAGACCCATTCCAATAGTGTCCTTAATATAACGAATAATGCGTTTTACCGCAATAAGATGAGACTCTTTAGGACACGATTGAAATCTAGCACAAAGACACACACTAAACATGATATCCGGCCTACTTGCTGTTAAATATAAAAGACTTCCTATCATGCTTCTATATAATTTAATATCAACATTTTACCTTGTTCGTCCTTATCAAGCTTGGTTGTAGTTGCCATTGGAGTGTTGCAAGCCTTTGATCCTTCAAGCCCAAACTTCTTTACTAGCTCCTTTGCGTACTTGGCTTGGTTAATGAAGGTTCCGTCTTGCAATTGCTTGATTTGGAGTCCAAGGAAGAAATTGAGCTCACCCATGGAAGACATTTCAAATTCTAGTTGCATTACCTTCTCAAAATCCTTGCACAAAAGCTCATTAGTAGATCCAAAAATTATATCATCAACATAAATTTACACAATTAAAATATCATTATCAACATGCTTAGTAAAAAGAGTTGTGTCTACTTTGCCTTTAATAAAACCATTTGAAATGAGAAAACTAGAAAGCCTTTCATACCAAGCCCTTGGAGCTTGTTTCAATCCATACAAAGCTTTATCAAGTTTAAAAATAAAATCGGGATGAACATGATCAACAAAACCGGGAGGTTGAGCAACATAAACTTCTTCATTAATAAAACCATTCAAAAATGCACTTTTCACATCCATTTGAAAAAGTTTAAAATTTTTAAAGCATGCAAAAGCTAGTGTCATCCGTATGGCTTCAAGCCGTGCTACGGGTGCAAAGGTCTCCTCAAAGTCAATTCCCTCAACTTGAGTGTAACCTTGGGCCACTAACCTAGCTTTATTCCTAATGACATTTCCGGACTCATCCATCTTGTTTCTAAAGATCCACTTAGTACCAATTATTGGTCTATCGTGGGGCTTAGGAACAAGGTGCCAAACTTAGTTGCGCTCAAATTGATTGAGTTCCTCTTGCATGGCAAGCAACCAATATGGGTCCGTCTCGGCTTCGAGAATGCCTTTGGGTTCAAAATGAGAAATAAAAGCAAAGTTACCACATATGTCATGGAGTTTGGAGCGCGTTGTAACTCCTTTAGATGCATCACCCAAGATGAGCTCCTTAGGATGATTTGTAGCGTATCTCCAAGCTTTAGGAAGCGGTTGAGTGCTTTCCTCCTTATCCTCTTGAACTTCACCAATAGGGTCTAGCTTTTCTTCTTGAGCGGGTGAGTCCTTCAAGGATAGTCTCTCCATGTCTTCACCTAATGGTTCAAACTCTACAACATTCTCAACAAACACATTAGATTCTTCAAACTTAACATGCATGAATTCTTCAATGGTTTGAGAAGATCTAATGAAAACTCTATATGCTTTGCTAGTAGAGGAATATCCAACAAAGATAGCCTCATAAGCCATAGCATCAAATTTTCCCAAATTATCCTTAGTATTCAAAACAAAACACTTGCATCCAAAAACTTTAAAATATGCAACATTAGGTTTTCTAGAATGATACATTTCAAATGAAGTTTTTGAAGAATTTTTGCATAAATAAATACGATTCGATATATAGCATGCGGTGTTTACGGCCTCGGCCCATAAATATTGAGGGAGGTCATATTCACTTATCATTGTCCTAGCCATCTCTTGAGGTGTTCTATTTTTCCTTTCTACAACTCCATTTTGTTGTGGAGTTCTAGGACAAGACATTTCATGCTTAATTCCTTTTTCATCACAATAAGTCATGAAGAGTTGGTTAACAAACTCACCACCTCTATCACTCCTTATTCTTAAAATCGGAAAACCTTTTTCTTTTTCAACTCTTTTCGAAAAACCTTAAAATGAGAAAAAGTTTGATCTTTATTTTGCAAAAAGAAAACCCAAGTAAAACGGGAGAAATCATCAACCAAAACAAATGCAAATCTACTTCCATTTAAACTCTTAGTTTTAGTTGGTCCAAAAAGATCCATATGAATTAATTCTAAAGGCCTAGTTGACATGATATCCTTGATTGGTTTAAAGGAAGACTTGGTTTGTTTCCCAAGTTGGCACGCACCACAAATGCGGTCTTTCTCAAAATCCAAGCAAGGTATACCCTTCACCAATTCCTTTGAATTAATCCTAGAGATATGGTCAAAAGATGCATGTCCTAATCTTCTATGCCAAAGCCAAGAATTTTCATCAAAAGCATTTAAGCATTTAGTAGAACAATCTAAATTAAGCATGTCAATAATATAAACATTATTATCACGAAAACCGATAAGAATACAAACATCGGATTTAACATCAAAAATCTTGCATGAGGAATCATCAAAAACAACTTTAAGTCCACGATCACAAAGTTGACTAATGCTAAGCAAATTATGTTTTAAACCATCTACTAAAACAACATTCTCAATAATAGGAGATGCACCAATTTGAATGTTACCTATACCGATGATAGTTCCTTTGGAGTCATCCCGAAGGTGACGGAGCCACCTTCCATGTACCTTGATAGGGTTGTGAAGTTGTTGATGTCCCATGTCATGTGTCTTGAACAACCACTATCAAGGTACCACCGCTCCCTACGTCTTGGAGCTTGGTGTGTACCTACATCAAACAATTTAAGACTTGATTTGGTACCCACATTTTCTTGGGTCTCTAGGGTTAGTGTCATTGATCCAAACAAGATTATTTGTTCTATTTAGTTGATCATAGCAAAACTTAGCTAAATGTCCATGTTTACCACAATATGTGCATCTATATACTCTACCATATCTAAATGCATAATGAGTGTGTGATTTGTGAGCATGAGCATTGTGAGCATGAAAGGATTTAACATGTGTGTGTTGTGTGTTGTGAGCATGGGAAATCTTATCATGAGAAATTTTAACATGGGAAGTATTCTTTTTAGAAAATTTTTCTTCAAGCTTCTTTGTATTAAAAGCACATTCTTTTAAGATTTTTTCAAAATCACTCATCTTAGATTTAAAGGAAGAAATTTCTTTTCATCAATAATAGGAGATTTTGCCTTACAAGAACTCTTGTAGGCACAAAATTCTTTTTGCATGGAAATGAAATTAGAAGAAATATCATCTTTTTCTTTAGAAGCAATGGCAAGTTGATTTTAAGAAAAGCAACTTCTTTTTGTAATTTTAAGCATTCAAGTTTCTTATTATCATAAGTTTCAGAAAGTTCTACAAAGGCATGTACTAGAACTTCCTTACTTAGTTCATCATCTTCATCATCAAAGGATTGAGGGGTTACCTTGGGTGTGTTTGCCATGAAACACATATTAGCTTGATCCACCTCCTCTTCGGACTCGCTTTCTGAATCCCATGTTGCTTTGTAGGCTTTCTTCTCCTCCGGCTTCTTTGGCTTGAAGGAGGAAGTCATCTTCTTCTTGAACTCCGGACAATCCGCCATGATATGTCCGGGTTTGCGGCAATTGTAGCATATGATCTTCCGCTCCTCTTTGCCTTCGAATTTTCTTCGGAAGTTGAACTTATTCTTTCGGTACAACCTCTTGACATTCCGCACAAGTAGAGTTAGCTCCTCATCTTCTTCTTCGTCTTCATCATCTTCATCATTGGTGGATGAAGTCTTAAAGGCAATGGATTTCTTCTTTGAAGTAGTTGCCTCATCTCTTGCTTTCTTCTCCATCTCATGGGTCTTTAGGTTCCCAATGAGACTAATGATGTCCATCTCGTCCTTGTCGTTCAACTCCTTTAAGTGGTGGCCTTGATCTCCCAAGATGGAGGAAGAGCCCGTATCACTTTGCGCGCCTTTTGATCGTTGGAGATGACGTCACCTAATGAAGAAAGACCATTTGTAATTTTAGTGAAACGAGTAATCATACAATCAATGGATTCATCATCAAGCATTTTAAATGATTCATATTGAGACCTCAAGAGATCTATCTTAGCTCTCTTGACTTGTGAAGTCCCTTCATGTGTGACCAATAAGTGTTGCCAAATCTCATAGGCGGATTGGCAATGAATTACCCGTGTAAGGTCATCCTCATTCAAGGCGGTTAAAAGGGAGTTTTGGGCTTTTGAGTTAGCCTCATATTCTCTAAAGTTGAAGTCGGTCCAAGTGCTTTCATCACTATCGGGTGCTACATAGGGTTTGGTCAAAGACTTAGCCACTAAACTACCTAGTGATTGCAAAAAGATAGTCATCCTAACCTTCCAAATAGGGAAGTTGAGTCCATCAAATTTAGGTGGGGTTTTAATGTTGTCGGCATGTTTACTAGTGTATGAATGGATGAATGAAAATGTTGATTAGCAATATTTTAAGGATCTCTCTATGGATGTTAAGCCAAACCTAGAGTCCAGGCTCTGATACCAATTGAAAATCACCTAGAGGGGGGGGGTGAATAGGTGACAATGCTAATCAAGGGCAAATTAAAAATTTAAAGTTACAACAATCACAAGATGAATGCAAGCAAGTAAGTATGACAATGAATATGATGAGCAAGTAATAAGTGCAAGCAAAATAGAGTAAGAATTGCAAGAATGTAAACCAATCGCAAACACAAGGATATGTTATCGAGGTTCGAGCACCCAGCTCTACTCCCCGCCTTCCCCAGAAGGATTCTAGCTACTTCCACTATCACAAAGATCTCAATTATAATGGAGTACCCAACTCCACAATCTCAGTACAAGAAATTTCCTTGGTAGTCAAAAGACCACAAACTCTCTCTTTCAAATATCTCTTCCCTTACAAAGGTCCTTAGAGAATATTGAGTAGGAATGAAGCTCTTTTGTGTGTAAGGAAAAGAAATTGAAATCAGAGAAAAACTTTTGAAAACCCTTCAGAAAATTGAGAGAATTTAGCACAAAAACCAAGAACTTTGAAAGCCTTAAACTTTTGAATTTTTGCAAAGATTGTTGTTGTAACCAATCTCTCCCCAAACACCCCTATTTATAGGAGAGGGCTAGGGTTTAGGGATAAAACATATTTACTGATGTTTAGGAGGTAATTAGATCAAAATATATCCTTAAACGAATTTTTAAATACAAAAGACAAAAATAAACAGCTCTTAAAAATCTGCCCGTTACTGTTCAAACGGTCGGATCGGTCGACCGGGCCGGTCGACCGGCAGTATAAAAATTTGACCGTTATAGTCTGGCGGTCGACCGACCCGGTCGAGCGATAAAAACCTGTGAGCAAAAAATAATAGTCCGGTCGACCGCCCCGGTCGACCGACGGACGTGTACACGGATACGTGCATCTGCCAGGACTTCGGTCGACTGGTCCGGTCGACCGGACCAGATGACACAGACTCGGTCGACCAGCCCGGTCGACCGGATCAGGTCAAAAAGTCAATTTTAAAAAGAAAACAAAGAGGATTTTGATTTTAACAAAAATACTTTTGAACAGGGATTAGTATAAAACATAAATATATATCTGTAGGCAAAATCTTGTATGCAAAATATTTTTGTATAATTTATAAGAAATTATTTTGGAATGAGCATGTGCGCAAAAACGTGTGTGATAGAGCTTCAAACCTATCCACTATTCTTTAACAAACTATAAACTGAAAAACAAATTACATGAAAACTTCTTGTGCTATCTTCAAGTCTTTGAGCCATCCAATGCCTTGCTAGTGCCTTCTCTTCTATGATCCTTCCTTGATGTGCAATTTGCCTTCCTTGCTTTGTGGAACTTAGAAGTTCTTGCAATAGCTAAGCGAATGGTCTCTAAATATGGTACAAACCTGAAACTTATCTTAACAAACTTGTTAGTACCAAATAGCTCATATTTGGTTTGTCATCATCAAAACACAAAACAATTGGAGAGTGTAACCTCTGGGCCAACAAAAACGGGGGAGAAAAATATGTTTTGAGTTAATTTAAGTTTTGAGTTATCATTTTTCTTGTTGTTTTCTTTCTCATATTATTCATTCATGTACATCATATATATAGCATGATTTGAGGGGGAGCCTCCAAGCTCCTTTTCCCAATTTATGTTAAATAACTCATATGTTTTCTCATCATAAAAAAGGGGGAGATTGTTGGCCCAAGGTTACAATCACCCGGTTTTAAAGTTTTGATGATTACAAAACATATATAGTTATTTGTACTAATCATATTTTAGTGTTTAAGTGTGTTTTAGGGTTCTAAGGATTCAAGATGGTTTCTTCCCTAAAGGAAGGTGTTTTTGACTCAAGTTGACTCAATTCAGGATCAAGGATTTAAGTTATTCAACAATGCATATGGAGAAGCCCATATTGAAGATCTTGTAGTCACCTAGAACCATTGTAAGAATTAATATGTTAAAGAGTAAGGTTATGATAAGTTGGCTCAAGAAAACACACACACATTTTCACTTTTCAAAATACAAGTTTTTTTTGGTAAGTTGGTTTTGGTGCATGGTGGATGGATATACATGTTTCAAAATATTTCATATTTTTATATCTAGTGTAAAACATGTATTTCAACTCCTATAGCATGCTACTCAAATCTTAGACCATTTAAAAATATTTTCAAAAATTTTCAAAGTTCAAAAACATTTTCAAAAAATTCTGTTTCAGGCCTAACGGTCGACCGGGCGGTCGACCGGATCTATTTCAGGCCAGATCGGTCGACCGGGCCTTGTGGCCTTGGGGGTGCACGACTGTGCATGTCTGTCGGTCAACCAGGCCAGTCGACCGACAGACCTTGCGGTCGACCGACCGGTCAACCGACTGCAAGACCCTTAGTCTCGGGTATTGTCGGTCGACTGGCCTGATCGACCGACAGTTCAAATATTCCTTTTTGTTTAGCCTACGGTCGACCGGACCAGTCGACCGTAGCTCTTTTGCCATGTGGCTTGCCAGTCGACCGGCCCGGTCGACCGACAGGACAGCCGTCAAAAAGCCAAACGGCTCTTTATTGGGATTTGATTGGTTTTTAATAATTCCTATACCTATTTCTGAATTCCTAGTGGCTAAAAACTACCCTAATGACCTAGTATTCATTATGAATGATATGAATTCTCTCCCTATAAATAGAGATCATTGGTTACTTGTTTTCCACAAGAAAAATTCCTATTGCTTCAAGTTTTTCAAAAGAGAAGAAAGTTTTACTTGCATTGCTTTTCAAAGTTCTTTCATTTGCAAGATTTTTTTCAGTTGGTTTACAAGCTATTTTACTTCTTTACAACTGAAATTTTCTCACTTCACTTCTTGAGCCAAAAATCATCTCCACTCTATAAGAAGTTGTAAGAGAGAGTTTGTGGTCTTTTGATCACCAAGTGACTTGTCTTTTCTTGTGTTGAGATCCCTCTTGTGTAGAGGTTAGATTGGTTAGTATTGGGTACTCTGATCTTGTATAGACCAATTGTAATCCTCTTGGGTGTAAAGGTTCTGGTGTGAAAATTTCCTTTGTGGATTTAGTGGAAATCCTTCACAGTGGTGAAGGCGGGGATATAGAGCAGTGGCTCGAATCTCGAAATAAATTACTTTTGTTTGCGATTGGTTTCCTTTTGCTTTTCATTGCTTTATATTCCTAACTTGTGATATTATTTGTTTGCTCTTCATCATTTCAATTATTTCATTGACTTGCATTTTTCGGTCTTTACTCATCTCAAAAAGAAAGCAATTGCGCGCCTCAACTCATAATCTAGAGGAATCAAAGAGGAGAAGTTCTAGAGCCCTTCACGGGGAATTCGGCTTCAATTTCTTATTTTGAGTGACCGCTTGCATCATTTATATTTAGTTGTTTAAAAAGATCATTATATTAGCATTAACACCTATTTACCCCCCCTCTAGGTGTTTTTCATCTCTATGTCTTCAAACCAAGGTGGTCCTCCCACCAAACTCCCCTTGAAAGTGATGCATCTAAAATAGTCATCTTTAAGCTCGGAACGCATCCACCTCAAGACACCAATACTCTCGCGTCGAGTGAGAGCCCACACCTACATCAAATGAAATAGGAGTGGTCTTTGATACCCATACTCTATTGGGTCCACGGGGGTTAGCTCCTTTCCTAACCCAAACAAATTTATTTGCAAAATTTGAATCTATAATTCTATCAAAGTAAAATTTTGTAAGGTGGCTCTTACATCCATAATGTGTACAAGTGTACACATGAGCATACATTCTATTATGTGTGTGAACGTGGGAAGCATTGTATGCCGTGTTTTGTGTGCATGCATATTTGGAACTTGTTTCTTTTTCGAAACATGAATTCCAACCTTGTGTGTTTCATGACACATTAGCTCAAAGTGGAGCCTAAACAATCAACATTATTCTTCAATATACTTATATCATTTTAAATGTTAGAAGAAGTGGTGCATGCAATAGATACACTAGGTGGTGAAGCATGGCAAACATGTGTATCAATATCATTTTTCAAAGAAGTATTTTTCTTAGAAACCAAATCTAGCTCTTTTGAAATAGAAACAATTTTTTTTTCAAAGATTCATTTTCTTTTATAACAAAATCAAGTTTTGAAGTTAAATCCTCATTTTTCTTCAAAACAATTTCACAATCATTTTTATTTTTCAAAATTTCATTTTATTTTAGGGCAAGATCAAGTTTGGATTTCAATGAATCCCTTTCATTAGAAATCTCAACCTTTTCTTGCAAAGTTCATTCAAGTTTTGAAAATAAATCTTTATTTTCTTTATTTAATTTAAAGCTTTTCTTTTTCAAAACTTTATATTTTTCAAGCAATTTTTCACATACAATGGAAAGTTCTTCATTTAATGCATTGACGTCAACATATCATCGCCGGAAGAAGTAGCAAAATCATCTAAATGGGTGTCCGAGTTTACCTCAAGGGAGTCATTCCCTTGGACCATGTAGCAATATTGGTCGGGCTCGTCTCCACTAGATTCCTTTTCCACAATGTTTGGCATTTGAAACTTGGTGGAGGTCAAAGTGTTCCACACTGCAAAAGCGGAATTACAATAAAAAACCCTATTTAAATATTCTTTGTAAAGTGATTTTCTGAGTGCCTCAAGGGCTAGTGCATTGGCCTCTAAATGCTTGCTATAACAAAGGTAGGATTCCTTGGTAATGGCAAGGTAAACTTTAAAACCTATGGCTTTTAATTCCAACTCATCATGACCTTCTATATATCAATTTTTGAGATATCAAACATGGGAGGGCTATCCATGAGTGCAAATAATATAAGTGTGCAAAAGCAAATACTAGATTAGCAACCAAGATCTCACTCCTAGGTGGTTAAATTAAATATTAAGAGTAAATCTGCATTACTTGGAGGCCAAGCAAGGGATTATCTAGAAGATACGTCGAACCTAGACTCCTGCGCACGTCAGACGAATATTCGGATGAAATTACCAGAAAAGGGATATACCAGGAACATTCTTGAAGCAGCAGGGACATCCTGACAAAAACCAGGAACCTAAGTCCCTGGTATTGTCGCGAAAACGAGACAATTGCCGCGTTTTCCCGGTAATTGAGTGAAGCCACGCGTCGATTTTCGACGCGTGGCCCCATCTCGTCTTCTGGAGGCTTCCTATGCCTATAAAAATCCCTGCATAGGGCCAAAGCGCAAGCAGTTTCATTTTTAGGAGTAGTTTTTGATTTTTTTTCTATGTTTTAGGTTAATGTAGGTAGGTGCTCTTCATTTTATTTCTCTTATATTTTCTTTTCTTTTTAGATTATGTATTAGGGCTGAGAGATTCAGAGAGAGATAGAGAGGGATTGATGTAATAGATTGTGACAATCTATATAAAAGTGCCTCCTTTCTTCTCCAATGTAATCTTCTCCATCTTCTACATGATGCCTTGCTAACTTTTCTTCTTCTCATAGCAATCTAACTACTAACCACTAACCATCTAACCACTTACTTGATAATCTACATAAATCTAGTAGCCTCTATAAGGCCTTGCTCTTGCAAGAGCCATTGATGGCTCATGATGATGAGTTCTAACATCTAACTTGCTAACTTGCTAACCAAGCTAACTCTCTCTTATTTCATGCTTGCTTCTAATGGTTTGACGATCTAATGTTTGTATTAGCTTGCTCTTGATGCAAGTTTGAATGTGAAGAACCATCTTATTTGTCATGCTTTGTATCGTCTCTTGAAGCCAAGGATTAGTGATGGTCGAGGATCCATGTGAGGTAACTATTACTAAGAGGTT
The DNA here is from genome assembly GCA_038442645.1 of Agave tequilana. NCBI lineage: Eukaryota > Viridiplantae > Streptophyta > Magnoliopsida > Asparagales > Asparagaceae > Agave > Agave tequilana. The sequence goes on along the minus strand of JAVJIF010002349.1, from coordinate 77,392 downwards.
AGCATGGTTAGTGGATCAATTAGTAGTTAGTAGCCATGAGTTTTCTTTTATCTTGCTTTAAAAAGTATTTTCAAAATATCTTTTCATTGTTATTTTCACCGCTTCTTTGTTTGTCTTTGTTTTCATTTTCTTTACCACAAGCTTCATCTTCTTTCCTATTTGTTTTCCAAACCACTTCTATTTGTTTTTACATCGACGTTTTCATCGCCTTCTCTACCTAACACATTCTGGATTTCCTTCTCTTCTCCTTTCTTTTCTTTTTCTAATTCTTTTAACAAAGAAGAATTGTTAACATAAAACGTGAATAAAAACTGTTAATGCTTCTATTGCCTCCTGTCCCTGTGGATTCGACCCATTCAGCCAATGCTATAACAGAAGTATCAAGGGAACATTAGCACATACGAGCTTTTCATCGATTTCATAAAACACACATTTTTTGAGTGCTGGTTTCGCCCCGATCACGTTTTTGGCGCCGTTACCGGGGAACGGGAATGGTTTTGATTTCACGTTTTTGTTAACATTGTCTTCTCTGTTTTGGTGTGCAGGACAATCTTTACAGGTGCTTAACGTTGCAGAATAAACATTAGCTTTACATCTCCCTGCTCTTGAAAGCAGGGCCCTAGCTTCTAAAGAACCGCCGCGTAAACACGACTTTTGCCGCGAAAAAGGGGTTTAATTAAGCTCTTATTACTCATTTGCCCTTGAACTCTTGATTTACCTGCAATAGAGACCAAAACACGGTTTAAACTGATAATTTATTCATAAATCGGTGAGAAAATGCGATATAATAATGCATAAATCACACCCCCACACTTATCTTTTGCTCGTCCCTAGCAAAACAAGAAAAGAAAAACTATACTACAAATGTTATTATACTACTTTCGCAGGTGACGCGATTGCACTGAGCGTGTGCAACAAGCCGTTAAACCTCTAGATTACCCCTAGAGGAGGAGTGTTGTCTCCTGAGGGTTTTCAGCGGATTGCACCCACAAAATCCATAAAGAAAGAAGACAAATGTTAGTATTTTGAAAGAGAGACAAGTTTTCAAAATATTTTTGCAAAAATATAAGCGATCTAAGGTCATAAGTCCACCAAAAATCATTCTTCCTTAAACTTAGTCTTTATGCAAGATCTTGTCTTCAATTAAGGTAAGAATTCAAAATTGGATTGAATATTTTATCTTTCATAAAACCTAGATAATATGCACTTTGTGATAGTGAAATTTTCTGAGATTTTAACTCTAACCGTCAAACCATTTATTTATATTTATTCTTTCTTTTTCTTTTTTTCTTCTTCCCTTAGTTTTCTTAGGCTTTCTAGTTCACCCATGTAGCGAGCCTATAGCCGATAACTCCCAGACCAGATAGTTTTAGGGCACCAGATGAGAAAATATCCCTCGGGTTTAAGGACTCAAGTAAACAAGGCCACAAAACTAAGGGGGATTATTTGTTTCTTTTGACCACCGTTAGGCATGAATAATCATGCTTCTTGAGGCATAATTATCCAGTCTTAATAAGTGATGATGATTTTTTATTTTTTTCATTTTATTTATTTTTTCTTTTTATTTATGACATTTTATGTCTTTGTTTCCATCCCAAAAATGTGTAAGTGTGATGTGCATACTATCTAAGGTAAAAAATTCAAGATAAAACTATCTCTCTAATTTATCTTACTTAACTTATAATTTTAAACAAGATCCATTATTTCGACTTGGTTTAATTTGTCATAATTAAGGCTTCCTTAATTTCTAAGATCATCTTAATTTTCTTAAAAATAGATCAAAACTTTGTCTCTTGTTTCAAAAAGTTTTTAAAGAAAGAGAATATTCCTTTACAAAAGGGAAGATTTCTAAAAATATCCTAAAAGAAGTGTAAAAGAAAGAAAATCTAAAAACTCTATGTTAGTAAACCCTCCCCCACACTTATCTCATGCATTATTCTCAATGCATCGTGATGTATGTATGCATGAAACAAATAGAGAGGAAAGAAAAAATCACCTCAAGGTGGTGGTCTGGTGGTAGTCTGATTGGTCCACGAAAGGCGGTCCAATCCAACTTGCATGGAGTCCGGAGGAACCCACCAGAGACCTCAAGAATACAACCCACTAGAATGATGTATATATGTATGATTTTTATTAAGAATTTTACCCTATCTAATTTCCAAATTTTCAAAATAATTTTAGAGTCAAATTTATCAATACCCTTGTCCCAGAATGGAATTACTGATTTGGACTCAGGAAGTACAGGAACTAATACCGACTTAGGAAAAAGACTTAAGTTAAGTAAAGGTTCGGGAGTCGAGATTGGTTCAGGAAGTGGGTCTAAATCAAGAAGATGAAACTCAAGTCCACATTCATTCCCAATGATGGAATATGACTATCTATAATTGGTGATTCAAGTTCAAGAATGACAGGTATGGGAACCAAAACTGACTCTAAAATGTTGCTCAAATTGGGTAACATAACAGGAGTCAATATTGATTCAAGAATTTGAACTGGATCACAAATTTGAGGATCAAAGTCACATTCCTCATTAAGTTCAATTCCATAAAAATGAGAACTTGCCAATTTATCAATGGGATTTTCAAAAGTATGAAATTGGTCAAGTTCAATATGATCATCATAAAAGATTGGTGATTCAATTTCACAATGAACTGGCACTGGATCCAATACTGACTCAGGAAAAGGCCTGAATTCAGGTAAAAACACCTCAGTCAATATTGAATCAGGAAGTGAAATTGAATTATCAAGTGAAAGTTCAGGATCATATTCATGCTCAAGTTCAATTTCAGGAAAAGGATAACTTGCCAAAATATCAATGGGATTTGAAGTTTGGACAAGTTCAGATGGGTGTACTGAAATTGAATGTTGATTTTTAAAATGACAAGAATCCTGGGACAAATCAATAGAGTAAGGGATAGCTGAATTGGTCAAAAGTTGATAAGATAGAGTTTCCTCATTCTTATAAATGCTAACCAATTTACTCAATTGTGTTTCCAACCTATTGATAGACTTGGTAGAAGATTTTTGAAATTTTAGTGCAGACTCTTGCAAGACTTCTATACTCTTTTCTAAATGTGATGTATCTTCAAGTGGTTGTTCTAGAATGGGAGTATGGGAATCTTGGTTTCCAAAACAACAAGAGTCATGGGTCAAATTGATAGAGTTAGAGGTATTTGGATTGGTCAAAGGTTGAGAAGAGAGTTTTTTCATTCTTATAAATGTTGACCAATTTATTTAATTGTGTTTCCAACCTATCAATAGACTGAGAAGAAGATTTTTTAAATTATAAAGCTGACTCTTGCAAGGTTTCTATACTCTTTTCTAGACTTGATTTTTCTGCAAGTGGATGTTCTAGAATGGGAGTATAAGAATCTTGGTTTTGAAAGTTATGTGAAGAATGTGAGTCAAAAATGTTTTGAGGTTGAAGCTTGGACTTACACAAGAGTTCCGTACTCATTTTCATGGTACATGGTTGTTCATTATGAGAAGGTGGAACTGAGTAAGACTCTTGAAAATACTGTGAAATTGGAGAGGTCAACATTTTCTGAAGTTATTGTTCGGCCTCTTGTAGATTGGCTTCTATACTCTTTTCTAGGTCAGATTTTTTTTAATAGGAGGTCCAGAAAAAGGAGTATAGGAAGCGAAATCAGGGAATGAATATTGTGTAAATTGTGGACAAGGTGGACACGGGGGACAAGGAGGTTGGAAATTTAACTCGGGGTAGGTGAATCCCCATTGACTCTGTGACGAGTTGGAATTATTTTGGAAATTATAGTCATAAAATTGTGGGTATGGGTTGTATTAATTCGGATAAGTCCAACCCGGTGTATTTGGTTGGTTCATATTGTGAAAAGCCGGGTTGGAATTATCTGATCGAATGGGGTCAGTCTGAAATATGGATTCATATTCGGATTGAAAGAATTGTTATTGTTGAATTCCATTTCATAAACAATCACAAACAAAAAGAAAAAATCAAACAACAAACAAAAAGAAAAGAAAATCAAAACCAAGCCTAAAGTAGGGTTGACCTAGACCTAGACGACTCCTAACTGGTCGATTACCCAGGGGGAGGTTGTTGCTTGAATCCAACCACAAGCTAATCGGCCAAGTAGGGGCAAAATACGGTGGGAGGTATCCGTGCATAAGCAACGGGCCTTAATTACGCCAAACCACGGTATCTTCGAGGCGTAACCTCTTAATCCCTAGCCTTAATACCGATTTCACAAGAGTAAGATTCAAAAAAAGTTTCACGCTCGGTCAATCTCTTAATGAGTCCGAGATGTCCCTAGGGGCCAACGTCTATCAATTTTTATTAGGGCTTGGATTGTGTGAGTGGAGAGGTGATTTTTGGGCTAAGGAAGGGTGATGAAATCCCCACCTTATCTTGTATAGGTTTTGCCCTTGAGTTCAATTTGTGCAAGTGTGCAATATAGACAAGAATATAACACAAAGCGATAAATCACCCACTTGTTTGTCCTATGCTATATGCAATGCCATATGTACACCTCAATCCAGATCACAACAACAGACAAAATATAGTATATTGGAATTGAATTGACACGTGCCTAAATGCAAATGTCTAAACCGTATTAAAAGTGTCCAAATACCGTATTTTAGTTTTTTAGTTTATTGTGGTGTGTAGGCAATCAAAACAGGAAAGTAATAGTACAGATCCACTAGCTATTACAATGAACACATCCTAGCACAACAAGATATACAATTAACACAACATGGCCGCGTTTTCGCGACAAAAGTCGTGTTTGCGTGGTGGTTCTTTAGAAGCTGGGGCCCTGCTTTCAAAAGCAAGAAGATGCAAAGCTAATGTTTATTCTGCAACGTTAAGTACCTATAAAGATTGTCCTGCACACCAAAACAGAGAAGACAATGTTAACAAAAATGTGGAATCAAAACCATTCCCGTTCCCCGGCAACGGCGCCAAAAACTTGATCGGGGCGAAACCAGCACTCAAAAAATGTGTGTTTTATGAAATCGATGAAAAGCTCATATGTGCTAATGTTCCCTCGATACATCTGTTATAGCATTGGCTGAACGGGTCGAATCCACAGGGACGGGAGGCGATAGAAGCATTAACAGTTTTTATTCACGTTTTATGTTAACAATTCTTCTTTGTTAAAAGAATTAGAAAATGAAAAGAAAGGAGAAGAAAAGGAAATCCAGAATGTGGTAGGTGGAGAAGGCGATGAAAACGTCGATATAAAAACAAAATAGAAGTGGTTTGGAAAACAAATAGGAAAGAAGATGAAGCTTGTGGTATAGAAAATGAAAACAAAGACAAACAAAGACGCGGTGAAAACAACAATGAAAAGATATTTTGAAAATAGTTTTTAAAGCAAGATGAAAGAAAACTCATGGCTACTAACTACTAATTGATCCACTAACCATGCTAACCTCTTAGTGATAGTTGCCTCACATGGATCCTCGGCCATCACTAATCCTTGGCTTCAAGAGATGATACAAAGCATGGCAAATAAGATGGTTCTTCACACTCAAACTTGCATCAAGAGCAAGCTAATACAAACATTAGATCATCAAACCATTAAAAGCAAGCATGAAATAAGAGAGAGTTAGCTTGGTTAGCAAGTTAGCAAGTTAGATGTTAGAACCCATCATCATGAGCCATCAGTAGCTCTTGTAAGGACAAGGCCTTATAGAGGCTACTAGATTCATGTGGATTATCAAGTAAGTAGTTAGATGGTTAGTGGTTAGTAGTTAGATTGCCATGAGAAGAAGAAAAGTTAGCAAGGCATCATGTAGAAGATGGAGAAGATTACATTGGAGAAGAAAGGAGGCACCTTTACATAGATTGTCACCATCTATTACATCAATCTCTCTCTATCTCTCTCTGAATCTCTCAGCCCTAATACATGATCTAAAAAGAAAAGAAAATACAAGAGAAATAAAATGAAGAGCATCTACCTACACTAACTTAAAACATAGAAAAAATCAGAAACTACTCCTAAAAACGAAAACTGTTTGCGCTTTGGCCCTATGCAGGGGTATTTATAGGCATAGGAAGCCTCCAGAAGACGAGACGGGGCCACGCATCGAAATTGATGCGTGGGACGCGTGGCCCCACTCAATTGCTGCGGAAACGCGGCAATTGTCACGTTTTCGTGGCAATACCAGGGACTTAGGTCCCTGGTTTTTGTCAGGATGTCCCTGCTGCTTCAAGAATATTCCTGGTATATCCCTTTTCTAGTAATTTCGTCCGTATATTTGTCTGACGTGCGCAGGAGTCTAGGTTCGACGTATCTTCTAGATAATCCCTTGCTTGGCCTCCAAGTAATGCAGATTTAATTACCCTAAAAGGGGTTTAATTAAGCTCTTATTACTCCTTTGCCCTTAAACTCTTGATTTACTTGCAATAGAGACCAAAACACGGTTTAGACCGATAATTTATTCATAAATCGGTGGGGAAATGTGATATAATAATACATAATCGTAGACTAATCAGTAGGCTCTGATAACAATTGAAAGTACATCTAGAGGGGGGTGAATAGGTGTAAGGCTAATCTATTGACAAATGATGTGGAATTAAAACTTAATTGCAACACACTTAGTGTAACCAAAGAGTGTAGCCGAATTCCCGGTGAAGGGCTCTGGACTATCTCCTCTAAATTCCTCTAAATAAGAGTTGAGGTGCTATATGAAGCTCTCTTAGTTTAACACAAGTATGGGTAAGCATATAAATGATATGAACAATATAAAATGATGCAAGGCACAATATAAGAGAGAGAGAGAGAGTGGATCAAACGCAAACACAAGGATATGTTTCGAGGTTCGAGCACACAGCTCTACGTCCCCGCCTTCACACAGAAGGATTTTCACTAACTAGTCCACACAGGACTTCCCACACAGAGAATCTTCACTGAGGATTTGGGCAAATACAAACCAGAAGTACATAACTCCTATCTCAAATACAACCTTTCACTAGAGGCAAGACACAAAGCCAATACAATATCAACCTCACAAATGAGGGATAGGCACAAAGCCAATACCAACAACAATCATCTCACACTTGAGGGATTCCAACTCAATCTTCACCTCTCATTATAGGGATACAAACATCACTTCCACAATCACCTCTCACTAGAGGGATATCAACACAATCACCTCCCCTAGAGGGATATCAACACAATCACCTCTCACTAGAGGGATATCACAATGAATGGAAGGTTATAACACTTGGTGGTCTCTCTCAACCACAAATCACTTCTTTCTCATAAAACAATGATCCTAATAGATAGGATAGATAGATAAGCTCAAGTGTAAGAAATAAAGAGTTTGAAAATCAAAAGCACAAAGAAAAACTCTTGGGAAAACTTCTAGAATATAATGGAAATGAAGATCAAAAATCAATCCTAAAGACTTCTCCTTTTCTTGATTTTTCTAACCCTTTAAAACAAATAAAGATAAAATCTTTAAACACAAAACTCTTTTAAAAACTTGCTGTAAAACACTTGTAAAGGTGAGAAATTTTGCTCTTGAAATTCTTAATCAAAACAGCCAAGGATATGGGAAATTTATAGCCCCAATCCAAATCTACCCGTTGGCAGCAGGAAAGGGTAGTTTTGCCCTTTCGATCGACCGGCCGGTTGACCAGCCCAAGGTCAGATTTCTGACCGTTGTGCCTATGGTCGACCAGACCAGTCGATCGAGACTGGATACAGAGAGCAGAGCTCTCTGTCGGTCTACTGGCCCGGTCGACCGGGGCCATTTCCAGATAGCAGAGCTCTCTAGACGGTCGATCGCCCGGTTAACCGGCCTACCAGCCTTGGCTGCATGCACGTTCTGTGCACGTCGATTGACCGGACCGGTCGACCGACTTCTGCCTCGGTCGACTGGTCCGGTCGACCGGCAAACATCCAGTTCAGTCTTTTATAGGGATTAAAAACTTGGATTTTTATCTTTAATTAAATTTCATAAAATCTCATTAATTCCACAAAAATCAATTCTTATTATATCTTTGAAATACAAATATGTGTGATAAAAATTCAACACATATTTCAAACTATTTGAACCATTTTTGTGTTCTTGAAAATTTGTCTTAAATCAAAAACTGCATTTTTCGAAACTAGGATTTTTGAAATGGAAAACCGATTTTTCCAAAACACATGTAAATACAAAAACATGATATTGAAACAACTTTTAAGCATGTTGTATATGGATAGAATCCAATATACATATAAAGATTTATATCTATATTTTTGTCATGAAATCCAATATTGGTTAAACTGAAAACAAAAAAACAATAAACATAAGAACTTGTGTGTGTATTGTAAACTTGAGCATATCAACACTATATAATCTTTACACAAGATCTAAATATAATCTTAAACTAAACAAACCGATGTCTTCTTGTAGATCTCCGTCTCCAAGTCGACTCAATCCAAACGTGATCCACTGAGCTTGACTCCAATCGAGTGCTAGATGCGATCTTGACGCGCGAGCTCTTGAATCACCATGTGAAAGCTCCAAAACACCTTTGATGAAGCTAATCACCTATCTTGATCAAATATCTGAAACTAAATATCACAAGATTATTAGTAAACTATAACTACATGAGTGAATCATCATCAAAACTAGAGTGAAGGGCTTTTGCGCCAACACTTTCAAGTTTGGATGTTTAGAATGTCAAAAGTGGGAGGTGACATGAAATCCATGTGTGTGTGCAAATATTGTAATTAGCTATAAAAGAGGATCTTTAACTCAAGATTGTTAGACCCAAATTAAGAGCACGAGGCTCTGATACCAATTGAAATCACCTAGAGGGGGGTGAATAGGTGACTAGCTAATCTAATGGTCAATCAATGCGGAATTAAACTGTTTAAGCAAACTATTATGCACAACACACCAAATATAACCTAAAAGTGTAGCCGGATTCCCTGTGAAGGGCTCTGGACTAACCCCTCAAGATTCCTCTAGATAAGAGTTGAGGTGCCGCTTTGGCTCTCTTGATTGAATACAAGTGTGAGCAAACAATCCCTAAGCATATAACAATATAACACAAGTATATCAAGCAAGTAATGAATATGAACAATAAGAGTATGCAAGATATAAAGACAAGTGAGTGATAGAGAGAGCAATCGCAAATACGGAAGAATTATTTTGAGGTTCGAGCACACTTGCTCTACATCCCCGCCTTTAACACTATGAAGGATTTTCACTAAAAACGATCCCACCGGATCACTCGGTGTCACAACACCTATAAGCGAGTTCACACTAGAACTCCTTTGGACTCTCTAGTCCCTCTCGTGTTCCCGCAAGAAAACACACGCAAACACACTAGCTTTCTGAGGCCGCACCTCTACACTGAGCTTTCCGTAGAACTCGAAACACCGCGAACCCACAAGTCCGCCTCCTCAATTACAAAGATGAAAACTTTAGTGATCACAACACTTTGATCACCTAAAACAACACTCACAATAACTCTCCTATAGGATGGATTTAGCAATGGAAAGCTCATGTGTATGTAAGAAAAATAAGAATGGAATGTGTGGTGGAAAACTCAAGAAAATCACTTTTGAAAACTCTTGAAAAACGCTCCTTTTGATTTGAAAATATTGGCTCTAAAACTTGTGGAGAAAACCACTGAAATAGAAATGCAAGACTAGCCAAAAAACTCTCCTTAAATCTTGTGAAAAATAGCCCAAGAGAACCACAATTTATAGGCATCTAAAAACTAACAGTTAGAGTCCAAATCAGCAGCTGACGCTGCTATCGGTCGACCGCCCGGTCGATCACCAATGGTTGATTTTTCGACCATTGGGAAGATCGTTCGACTGGCTGGTCGACCGTCTTCAGGGCAATGGCCTAGCGGTTGACCGGGCCATGTCCAGAGAGCAGACACTCTCTAGCAGTCGACCGTGCCGGCCCAACCTGTGCACGTCTGTGCATATCGGTCGACCGGAGCGATCGACCGACTTCTTGTCTGGTCGATCGTCCGGTCGACCGACAGAGGGTCAGTCCAGGCAAATATGGGGATTAAAAACTTGGCTTTTTGACTTTAATAAAATCCCATAAATTCTCTAAAATCTACAAAAATAAGTTCAGTAATATACTTTGATATACAAACATGTTTGAGTAAAAATCAAAATATATTACAAATATTTTGAACTATTTTTGTAACTTAGAAATTTTGGCTTTAAACAAAATCCGTATTTTTTTAAATTGATTTTTTTAAATTGAAAACAGATTTATTCAAACTCTTCCAAAAACAAAAAACAAGTTTTAAACACTTTTAAAGTTTAGTGTGTATGGATATGATCCACTACATATATATGATGAAATATCTACATTTTTGACAATAAGCTCTAAAATAGTTTTGGTTAAAACACATGTATATATGAAACTCTAAAAATCAAAACAGTATTTTTCCAAAATGAAAACTCTTTTGTATTTTTTCAAAATGAAAACTATTTTATAAAAACTCATCTAAATCTTACGTGTGAGTGTGTATGTACTTGAGCAATCCACCAACTAATCTATCCTTTACATTTTATCTAAAAAGAAAATCTTATTAAAAACAAACCTAGACACAAGTCTTCTCTTGAAGGTTTTCACTTCAAAATCTTCTTCTCTTTCTTGACTTGTTCCAAAACATGATCCAATGAGCTAGACTCCTCTTGAGTACTTGATGTGGTCTTCATACACAAGCTCTTGAATCAATACGTGCTAACTCTAAAACTTGAATTTAAATCTTTTGTTGAAGCAAAACCTACTAAGATCTTAATAACAAATCTGAGACTAAATAAACACAAGATCATTAGTACTATAACTACATGAGTTAATCATCATTAAAACTAGAGTGATGGGCCTTTGGACCAACAGTACCACTAGTATTCTTCCGACCAGATTTACATCCAGGAAAATCAGAATCACTATATGATAATAAATCAAATGTTGATTTCGGATAAAATAAACCTTAGTTGACTTTGTTATTAATATATCAAAGAATCTTTTTCACTGCTTTAAGATGTGATTCCTTAGATTTGATTGATATATAGTACATAAGCAAACACTGAACATAATATCATATCTACTTTAAGTAATATATAGTAAAGAACCAATCATACCTCGATATTATTTTTGATCAACATTCTTACCATTTTCATCTTTGTCTAGGATTGTAGTAGTACTCATGGGAGTGTTTTTACTACCAAAATTTTTCATACCAAATCTTTTAAGAAGTTCCTTTGCATACTTGCACTGAAAAGTAAAGATTCTATCATTCATTTGCTTTATTTGCAGACCGAGAAAGTAAGTAAGTTCACCCATGTGGTTCATCTCGAATTCACTTTGCATAGTCTTAGAAAATTCTTGACAAAGATTATCGTTAATAGATCCAAATAAAATATCATCAACATATATTTGTATAAATAAGATATTTTTATTAACATGTTTAATAAAAAGTGTTGTATCTGCTCTTCCCATCTTAAAATCATAATTTAAAAGAATACTTTTTAATCTATCATACCAAGCACGTGGTGCTTGTTTTAAACCATATAAAGCTTTCTTAAGTTTAAAAATACGGTTTGAAAATTTTTTATGTTCAATACCTGGAAGTTATTCAACATAAACAGTTTCTTTAATAAAACAATTTAAAAAAGCACTTTTAACATCCATTTGATAAAGTTTGAAATTAACAAAACAAACAAAAGCAAGTAAAATACGAATGGATTCAAGTATAGTTACTGGTGCATAAGTTTCATCAAAATCAATACCTTCTTCTTGATTGTATCCTTGTGCAACTAATTTTGCTTTATTCTTAATAACTTGATCTGATTCATCAAGTTTATTCTTAAATACCCATCTGGTACTGATGACTGAATGATCAGTAGGACGTTGTACAATATCTCAAACATCATTTCTGACAAATTGATTCAATTCTTCTTGCATTGTAATAGTCTAAAAATCATCTGCATATACTTCTTTGATATTCTTCGGTTCAATGAGTGATATGAAAGAAATTTGTGTCATGTAGTTCAACTTGGATCTAGTCTGAACTCTTTGAGTTATATCTCAAATAACCAAATCATGTAGTTGATTCCTAACTTTAACATATGTTTTAGGTAACTTAGTAGCAATCTCATCAACATGAGAAATGTTAGTATTGGAAGATATAATAGAATGATCAATAGGAGTATCATGATATCATCATCATCATGTGAAGAAGTATTAGAAATAGGCTTAGTTAAAGATTCATCAAATTTAACTTGCAATAGTTCTTTAATAATAAATATTTTCTTATTAAAGATTCTATATGCTTTACTTTAAGTAGAATATCCAACAAAATTACCTTTATTGGATCTAGCATCAAATGTATCTAAAGCATCTCTTGTATTCAAAATAAAACATTTACATCCAAAAATGTTGAAATAAGAAACTTTTGAAATTTTGTTATAAAACAGATCATAAGATTTTTGTTTAAAATAGGTTGAATAAGCACACGATTTAAAACATAACATGCAGTAGTAATAACTTCAGTCCAAAAATATTTTGGTAGAAGACTGTCCATAAGCATAGTTCTAGAACATTCTTGCAAAATCCTATTCTTTCTCTCAACAACGTCATTTTGAGGAGATGCTTTAGGAAAAGCAAAGTTATGTGTAATACCATACTTATTACAGAAATTTGCAAAAGATTCATTTTCAAATTCTCCTCCATGATCACCTCGAATAGTGACTATGTTTAGAGACTTTTGATTTTGAATTCTTTTACAAAACTTAAAAACTCATTAAAAGTATCATTTTTATTCTTTAGAAAATTACCCATGAAAAACATGAATAATCATCAATAATAACAAAATATATCTATTTTTGTTTAAAGAAGCAACACGAGTAGGACCAAATAAGTCCAAATGCAACAGTTCTTAAGGTCTATTAGTAGAAACTAAATCTTTAGATTTAAGAGATGATTTAACTTGTTTTCCTAATTGACAAGAATCACAAAAATAATCCTTTTTAAAAGCTATTTTTGGAAGGCCTTTAACTAAATTAAATAAGAAATCTTAGAAATTATTTTCATATTTAAATGACCAAATCTTCTATGCCATAAAAAATAGTCATTATTAGCAAGTAAACATAAGTTATCATTTGATGATATATAAGTTATTGATAACTCATAAATATTATTATTACGAGAACCTTTAAACAGAATATCTTTCATGTTGGTATCATATATAAGACATGCATCTTTTTCAAAAATAATTTTATAACCCTTATCACATAACTGACTAATACTTAATAGATTGTATTTTAAACCTCTTACCAAAAGATCATTTTCAATAAGGGTTTTGAAATGTTACCAATCATGTCAATACCAATAATCTTTCCTTTGTTATTGTCACCAAATATTACTGTACCTCCCTTTTTGATTTGAACGGAAGGCAATAGTTGAATGTGACCGGTCATGTATTTGGAACAACCACTATCAAGTATCCACTTTTCTTTATAAGTTATATATAAGATAAAATATTTTGTATGGTACTTATCATGATATGGTCTGAAGAAGATTAGACTTTAGGAACTCAAATCCAATTTGAATTTGGCTTCCATTTGTTAGTATAAACATAATTACAGAATTACATACATGTTGTATGTATGATGCAATATAAGCATTTCTATCCACATTATTTAGATTTTTAGGAATCCATATATATTTGTTTCTAATTCTTTTTGAAATAGTATTAGTATTTCTTTTTACAAAAGAATTATATGGATTATGATTATTCTTTTTATAAAAATGTATAGATTTTACAAAATTATTTTTGAAAATCTAAGACCAACATGTGTAGGTTTTTCAATCTTATCTTTTGAAAATCCAATACCAAAATGATTATTTGACATCTTTTGATAAGACGATAAATCATTTAAATTTTCTTTTTCTTTATTAAATTTTGTTACATTTTTCAAAATTTCTTCATACTTTATTTTGAAACTAGTCATTTCTTTATCTAAAATACTAATTCTAGAATTTAAAGAGATAGATTCTTTTTTAAGGAGAGAATTCTCTTTTAAGAAATTCTCATTATCAATTTTTAAAGATGAAATAACCTTTTCAAAGTCAGTTTTTTGAGAATCTAATGAAGATATTTGAGAAATATAAATTGAATTTTCTTTGATAAGCTTGTCATTTTCTTTTCTTAAAACTTTATTTTTAATCTTTTCATTTTTGAAATCATCATAAAGTTCATTAAATGCTTCTAATAATTCGGCATAGTCTTGTACCTCATCTTCTTGAGCCATAAAGCAGATATTTACGATTTCAGTGGCTTATTCTTCGTCAGAGGACGATGAATCGCTGTCATCCTAAGTTACTTGGAAGGCTTTCTTCTTATTGTTGAACTATTGAAATTCTTAAAATTTTCTTTAGATTTCATCAATGGGCAATTCTTTTTTATGTGACCTGGTTTGTTACACTTAAAACAAATAAAATTATCATTAGTTTCTTTATTCTTTTTAAACTTACCTTATTTTAAGAACTTTTTGAATTTTCTTAAGAGCATTGCCGTCTACTCTTCATCATCATTTGAATTGTCCATATCTAAGGATGTATGGAAGGCAAGTACTTTCTTCTTAGATTGACGTTGATGTTCAACCTTCTTTCTATCATCAAGTTGCACTTCATATGTCATTAAATTACCAATAAGGTTTTCTAATGACATTATTGAGAGATCATTTGCTTTTTCTATTGCAGTAGTTTTCTTCTCCCAATCTGATGTGAGTGTACGAAGGATCTTTCTGACTTTTTCAATTTGAGTATATTCCTTCCCAAGGGCTACTAAGAAATTTGTAATGTCGGTGAACCTCGTAACCATTTCTGCAATGGTTTCATTCTCCTTCATTTTGAAGAGTTCAAACCTATGAACAAGAACAAAAATTTTAGATTCTTTAACCTATATGTACCTTCATGTGTTACCTGTAAAATCTGTCATATTTGATTTGCGGATCTGGCTGTTGACACGCGATTAAATTCTTCTTTGTTCAAGACACAGTAAAGCGCGTTCATTGCTTTGGCATCAAGGTTGACAAACTTCTTTTGTTCTTTACTCCAAGCATCATAATTTGTTGTAGGCTTGGTGTCTGGTGCTTCCACTATGTTCCATAATTAATAGTTGAGTGATTACAAGTAGATCTTCATTCTATACTTCAAGTAGTTGTAGTTTGATTCATCAAATAATGGTGGACATTGTGTAGAATGTCCTTCTTTGAATTATAATGAAGGAAACTCTGTTGCCATCCTTGCTCTAATATCAAGTATAGGATCTATAAATAAGGCAACACAAACACTAGAGGAGGGTTGAATAGTGTTTATAAACTTTTAAAAATAAACTACTTGCAGGAACGTAAAATTCACAGAAAAATATCAGAAAAATGCAAACGCAAATATAAGAGATTTTATCCTGCTCGGTCTTTGTTACCTACATCCAGTCCCCAAGCAACCCGTTTGAAATTTTCCTTATCCTGATTTTGATATACCCCAAAATCAACTCCTTGTACACCATTTGACAAAATAACCTTTATCAAATCTATACAACTCTTCTCTACACCAAGAAGACAACAACTCTTTGAATGAATATAATGAATCTTATAAGCCATGAATCTTGTACGTGATTGTGAACAAGATCTCTTATAGGTGGACTCTCAGAATTCTTCACAATAGAATAGGAATTATGTGAAGAACAGAAAGTAGAAGCAAGTTTTCAGAAAAATAGAATTTTTGAACAGAGCCTTGGGCAGAAAACTTGTGTTTTGAATTTGTGAATTCATCTTAGGACAACATCCCTATTTATAGGTGAAATCAATAGTCAGTTAGGGAAGTTATCAACTCAAAGTTAAAATTTAGAACGTTGGATAAAACACCAGAAATCAATAACTGGTTAATAGTCAGAAACTACTGTTAGTCGACTAGAGTCTATAGGGTAGTCGACTAGTAGAAAATTTTTGCCTGGGTTAGTCGACTAGTCAAGGAAGCAAGTCGACTATATCAAGACTGACACAGATGATAAGTTTTAGGAAACTATAATTAGTCAATCAGAAGAATGGGTTAGTCGACTACAACTTGAATTAGTCGACTAGCAGTGTAGGTAAGTCGACTAATACTCCTAACAGTCAACAAAGAAAGAACTAATATATTTTTTATGAAAAGACTTAGTCGACTATATAAAGGATAAAGTCGACTAGAAGATATGTTAGTCGACTAGATTAGGGGATAAGTCGACTATATGACTATATTATGTGTGGTCAAGACTTTTAACAAAAATTCTAAAATACACAAAAATAGTCAAAGTCTTTATATGAGCTTGAGTAACCAGAAGTCAGTATAAACTCTTGAGGTAGAGCTCCAATGCCTGTATCACTTTTGTTATCCATCATTAAAATCTATCAAACTAAAAGTTCAACATGTCCAAGTTCGCCACACCTGTAACACTTGCCGACCCCGTGCTTGGCATATGGACTCTCTTTTCCCTTTGTAATGAGGGTGGCTGTCGTTGCCGGGTTTCCTAATGGGGCGTCAATTATCTTACGGGCTGGAGGTCATTCGCTTGATGTAGAACCTTGTTGGGTTCTTTTGCTGTCGCTGCCTTCTCTGTTGTGCCCCTAAAAGCTAAGGTTTTGCTCTACGAGATCTCAATCTTCATTGCTTTATTTTATGCCTCATCGACAAATAACATATCTTGGACGGCCACACGTTCCTAAATGGAGTACATTAGCCCGTTGATATGCTTTGAAGTCTGTTTCTCCTCTGTCAAGGATAGATCGCATCGCGATGAAAGGCAGTAAAACTCCTCTGTATAAGTCACAACAGTTCTTGTGCCTTGTCTGATTGCTCAAATTGGTTGGAAAGAATCTATTGATAACTGGGTGGAAAGAATCTACCATGAAGAAGTTGTTTCATACCCCGCCATGTCATCACAGGTGGTTTGCATTACGCCTCCATGTGATCAGTAGTTGGTCCCACCATGCGACTACTCGTCCTTTGAGCGTGTACGCCATGAACTTGACATGCTTTTCCTCAGGGACGTAAGCTATGTCAAAGAACTTCTCTACTTCATACACCCAGTCCAAGAAGGATTCAATATCGAGATTCTCACTGAAAGGAATCTCAATCTTCATTCTATACTCGTTAGGACTTGAATCTCCTCCTCTCCTATTTGGGTTAAGAAAAGAAAATCTTTATTCTCTATTGGGATTAGGATTCGCCAATCGCCTAGGTGAAAAGTCACCTAGAGGGGGGGTGAATAGGTGACAATGCTAATCTATGAACTAAATGCCGAATTTAAAAACTTAATGCAAATTACACTCAAGTGCTATCAACAAGTGATGCACACAACCAAGCCAAGCAAATATGAATGAGCAATGTAAATAAATGCAAGGCACAAAGTAAAGAGAGAGTAGAGAGAGCCAATGGATCAAGCGCAAACACAAAGATATGTTATCGAGGTTCGAGCACACAGCTCTACATCCCCGCCTTCGACACACGAAGGATTTCTAATCCACTAGCTCGTTCACCAAGAACTCTCACAAGGAGTACCCAACTCCTCTCTTTACAAGTACAACCTCCTTCTTGAGGCACCACTCCAACAATCACAACCTCCTCCTTGAGGCAAATTCCCAACCAATACAACAAACTCCCAATCACCAACCAATACAAGGATCACCTCTCAACTAGAGGGATACAACCCAAAGCACAAAGCTAAGAAAAGATTGGGTTACAACTTGGTGGTCACAACAACAACCACAAACAACTTCTTCTTCCACACAAATAACCTATAGATATAGATAGTAGATTTTTGCTCAAGTGTGGAGAAAACCAAAGGAATGGAAGTCAGAAATCACAAAGAAAATCCTTGGGAAAAATCAATAAATCAAGATAGAATAGTTCAATCAAAATTCTTTCCCAAAAACCCTTTCTTTGATTTTCCAAACCCTAATGAAAACACCAAATGGATTGTTCAATTCAAGCTCATAAACTTCTTTTGATTGCTTTGAAAACACCAGAGAATCAGCAAAAATTCGCACAAAAAATCTTAGAGAAAACCTCTCTCAAATGGGGTATTTATAGGCAATTTAGAAAACTAGCCGTTTACAGAATATATGCCAGATTTACCCTGCCGGTCGACCGGCCCGGTCGACTGCCCAACGGTCAAATTCTGAACCGTTGTGGCTACCGGTCGACCGCCTCGGTCGACCGAGAATTCCTGAGAGCCAACAGCTCTCCGTCGGTCGACCGCTTCGGTCGACCGGATACAGAGTCAGCCAGCGTGCACGTATCCGTGCACGTCGGTCGACCGGAACGGTCGACTGGCTTCTTTGGTGCGGTCGACCGTACCAGTCGACCGGCCAAGCCTGGCAGACAAAAATCAGGTCTGAAATCTGGGGAAAAATATTATAATAAATCCCACAAAATCTCTAAAATTCCACAAAAATAGTTTTATCATTTTATATTGAAATACAAACTTGTGTTAAAAATCCTAACACAAATTTCAAACATATTTGACTATTTTTGTGTCACAGAAATTTTGCCAAAAACCAAAAACCGTATTTTCTAAAACCTTGTATTTTGAATAGAAAATACACATTGTCTAAAACTTATCCATGATACAAAAATATGATATTTAAATACTTTGAAGCATATTGTATATGAATAGAAATTCAATATACAAGAAACATATATATATCATGATTTTTGTCATTAAGTCCAAAAATATGTTTTGTTGTAAATACCAAAACATAAAACACATGGAATAGATTATCAAACAAAGTTTGTCTAAACAATTGAAGCATGCATGTATATAGAACAAATCTAATATACATAAACCATGTAAACTTGTTTTGATAAAAAATCTATTCATGAAAACCAAGATCGGTTAAACCTAAAACCGAAAATCAAAACATGAAAGGTGTGTGTTGTGAACTTGAGCTTATCATACTATTCTAATCTTTACAATTAGGATCTAAACCCAAATTAAAACTATGGATACCTAAGTCTTCTTGTAGAACGCAATCTCCAAGCTAGAGCGCAATCTCCAAGTCGGCTCGATCCAAAAACTCTTGATTCACCGAGCAAGTGCAATGTATGATCTTTGATGCGCGGGCACTTGAATCAACATGTGCAAGCTTCCAATTCATCTTGATGAAGCTAAACACCAACTAATATCTTGATTAATAAACTGAAACTAAAATCACAAGATAATTAGTACACATAACTACATGAGTTAATCATCATCAAAACTAGAGTGAAAGGCCTTTGGGCCAACAATCTCCCCCTTTTTGATGATGACAAAACTCATGGAGTTATATATGCATGGATTAAAGTAAAGCTTCAATGAAGCTCCCCCTTAACTCATGCATCGGAATAAACAAACAATAAGATGCATATAAACAGGGTTCTTGACCTAAAATGAATATGCATATGAAACATGCTATTGATTCCAATTAAAACAAAATAACTAAATTACCAAAACATGCTCTTGATACCAATGGATACTAATAAAAACAAAACTCATAATGCTCTTGATACCAATACCAATGGAGATGAAAAGAACATAAAACTGAAAACTCATGCATATCAACTCCAATAAATCTTCTCCCCCTTTTTGTCAATCATCAACAAAGGGGTAAAAACAAAATAGATATGAATTCTTCTCCCCCTAAATATATGAAACAAAGAATAAACAAACTACTTCAAGGGGTGAAACCAAAAATGATACCAATTAAAAAAAATGTGTCAAAGAAGTGCATTATGATATCAAAAGAAAGTGATCATAAAAATATTTAAGAAATGCCTACCAATTACCAATTGAAAGTAAGAGGGGCATTGAAAACAAATATGATCCCAATTGAAATTAAAACATATTGAAAATAAAACACATGATACCAATTAAAAAAACATTGATACCAATTTGAGTGAACAAATGCATCTTGATACCAATTGAAAACTAAGTCAATTGAAATAATGTTAAAGCTCAAGCTTAGCATAATAAACAAGATTTGTGCTTAAAGATATAGGGATATAGTAAGCACAACTAAAACATATATATGTATGATAAGTAGATACCAATAGGAATTGATATACTTTGAAATGAAATCATTCATACACACAAATATATGAGTATACAAGAAATGTCAAGATTGATACCAATTGAAAGAATTCAATGATACCAATTGAAACAACAATAAAATCAAGTGTATATCTCATATTCCTACCACCCATTTCATGTTCAAGTTTACTATGATTTACACTATAAAGCATACATGAGCATGATCTCTCATCCAACCACCCTTTGATGGTAGGAGTTTTCAAAAATAGATTTGGAAATATAGTTTGTTGAAAATCTCTACCTCATGAAGAATATCACAATTAGTTATAAGAATCAACTAATACGAAATTCTTCAATAAATCAAAATATATTTCATGAAGGACATGTAAATCACATGATCATCAACACTCAAAATCCATAAAGCCCATCTAATACTCATGAAAACAAGGTCATGAGAAAACTAATAAGGTGAGTGTATAGGATATACGTGAAACACACTTATCATGAAAATGGACAATCAAGCTCAATATTGAAATTCCTTTAAAACATTTACACATGATAAATTAAATTACTTTTACCAAAAGAAATTTCCAAAACATAAAACCTATCTAAGATGTGAAATCACCTATTGAAATCATCTTAAAAACATGATATTCATCATAAATGTGAAATCACCTAAAAACATGAAAATCATCAAAACATGATTTAAACTTCAAGGCATATGTATGTCATGTATAAACTAAAGTATACATACATATCCTAAACACAATGAGTCCACAAAAGTATGTGCATGAAGGCACGTGGCTCAAGGATGTACATATATACTCAATAGTTTGGACAAGATAGACATATACATGAAGTTAAAACAAAATATGATGAATACAAGTCAAATGCAAGAATCATCAAAACTAGACTATACTAGTACATCAAGTGAATACAAATGAGCGTTTAAGCACAATCATATATAAAGGTCTATTTGTAGCTCACTAGTTGTACAAGTATAAATCCTAGTCTTAATGAGAACTATCATTCAAGCAAGTAGTCAAAACATGAAGCATAAAACGGGTCAACAATCAACATGATCATGATAATCAAAAACATGAATTATTAAAACAAAAAATCATAGTCAACCATATGATTAGCATGACAAAGACATGTGCATTAGAACTATGATCAACATGATAGCTAAACATAAAGAGAACACAAAATAAGGGTCCATACTAAACATGGGTGATCTCATAAGCTAAACATGCATGTCAAGGGTCTAACAAACATGGCATATATCATACTAAAACATGAGTCATCAAAACAAATCATCATATAATCATAAACATCCAAATGGTCATAATGCAAATGTATGTGCATTAGATCTAGGGCAAACATGTTAGTTCTAAACAAGGTGAGAACACTAAATATAGATCCATATGAAACATGGGTGCTCAAGTAACTAAACATGTATAACACTAATCTAACTAACATAGCATAAGCATAATGAACAATGAAACAAAACATGCTATGAATAGATGAACATGGAAAGTATGCAAATAAAAATGGGAGTTAGAGAATGATACCAAAACCGATGAAGGTGCATCTCTAGTTCTCCAAAACATGGTGGTCCTCTCCACCTAATTTCCTTGAGAGTGAAGAATCCAAATGGTTCTCCTTTTAGCTTAGAATGCATCCACCTCAAGGCACCAATACCCTCACGTGACGCGAGAGCTCCCACCTACATCAAAGTCAAAGAGGTGGATCTCGGTACCCATTTCTTTGTGGGTCCACGGGGGTTAGTATCTTTTCTAACCCAAACATAATTAGTTGCTAAATTTTCATGATAAATGCGATCATAACAAAATCTAGCAAGGTGGCCTTTTCGACCACAATGTGTACATGTGTACACGTGAGCATACATATGATGGTGGTGATCATGAAAAGCATGTGTATGCCTAGATGGGTGTGCATGCAAGGTTGGAACTTGTTTCTTGCGAATCAAGGTTTCCAATCGTGTGTGATTCATGGCACAATGGCTCAAAGTGGAGCCCAAACTATCAACACTTTTCTTCAAAACAAGTATA
The DNA here is from genome assembly GCA_038442645.1 of Agave tequilana. Taxonomy (NCBI): domain Eukaryota; kingdom Viridiplantae; phylum Streptophyta; class Magnoliopsida; order Asparagales; family Asparagaceae; genus Agave; species Agave tequilana. Next base: position 55,255 of record JAVJIF010002349.1, on the reverse strand, counting down.
TCATTTTCAATGTTAGAAGATAAAGTGGAGCATGCAATAGGTGTGCTAGAATATGAAGCAACATTAGCATGGCAAACATCAATCTCTTTTTGCAAAGATTTATTTTTAATCAAAACCAAATCCAATTCTCTAGTAATTGAATCAATATCATTTTTCAAAGTAAGATTTTCTTTAAAAGTAAAATCCAATTTGAAGATAAAATCTCATTGTGCTTTACAACATCATCACAATCATTTTTATTTTTCAAAAATTCATTTTCCTTTAAAGCAAGTTCAAGTTGAGATTTAAGTGAGTCACATTCACTTGCAATCTCTTCCTTCTCTTGCAAAACCAATTCAAAATTAGAGCATAAATCTTTTAATTCATTTTTCAACACAAGATTATCTTCTTTCAACAAATCATGTTTTTCCAACAAATTTTCAAGCTTTTGAGCAAGTTCCATATTTAAAGTTTGAACTTCAAAACAACCATGGCAATAGGAACTAGAGCTATCATCAATATGAGAATCCGATTGTACCTCAAGGGAGTTCTTCCCTTGGACCATGAGGCATTGCTCTTCGGACTTTTCTCTTTTAGATCTCCTCATCTTGTTAATTATCCTTGGAAGCTCGGGAGACGTTAAGATGCTCCAAACTGCAAAAGCCGAATCATAGTGATCAAAAACGGGTAAAAGAAATTCATTTAAAGATGCTCTAAGTGCTCTAAGTGCTAATGCATTGGCCTTCTTATGCTTGCTACTATTTGGGAGGGATTCTATGGTAATGGCTTGATAAACTAGATGACCTAGTGTTTTTAAATGCCTAGTCATGTCCACCTTCCAAGTATCAAGTCTAAAATGGTCAAACATAGGAGGGCTAGCCATGAGTGCAAACTAGTATGAGTGCAAATGAAAATGTAAGTGAAGATTAGCAAACCAAGATCACTCCTAGGTGGTTAAACCTAAATATCAGGAGCACTAGCTCTGATACCAATTGAAAAGTCACCTAGAGGGGGGGTGAATAGGTGACAATGCTAATCTATGAACTAAATGCGGAATTTAAAAACTTAATGCAAATTACACTCAAGTGCTATCAACAAGTAATGCACACAACCAAGCCAAGCAAATATGAATGAGCAATGTAAATAAATGCAAGGCACAAAGTAAAGAGAGAGTAGAGAGAGAGCCAATGGATCAAGCGCAAACACAAAGATATGTTATCGAGGTTCGAGCACACAGCTCTACATCCCCGCCTTCGACACACGAAGGATTTCTAATCCACTAGCTCGTTCACCAAGAACTCTCACAAGGAGTACCCAACTCCTCTCTTTACAAGTACAACCTCCTTCTTGAGGCACCACTCCAACAATCACAACCTCCTCCTTGAGGCAAACTCCCAACCAATACAACAAACTCCCAATCACCAACCAATATAAGGATCACCTCTCAACTAGAGGGATACAACCCAAAGCACAAAGCTAAGAAAAGATTGGGTTACAACTTGGTGGTCACAACAACAACCACAAACAACTTCTTCTTCCACACAAATAACCTATAGATATAGATAGTAGATTTTTGCTCAAGTGTGGAGAAAACCAAAGGAATGGAAGTCAGAAATCACAAAGAAAATCCTTGGAAAAATCAATAAATCAAGATAGAATAGTTCAATCAAAATTCTTTCCCAAAAACCCTTTCTTTGATTTTCCAAACCCTAATGAAAACACCAAATGGATTGTTCAATTCAAGCTCATAAACTTCTTTTGATTGCTTTGAAAACACCAGAGAATCAGCAAAAATTCGCACAAAAAATCTTAGAGAAAACCTCTCTCAAATGGGGTATTTATAGGCAATTTAGAAAACTAGCCGTTTACAGAATATATGCCAGATTTACCCTGCCGGTCGACCGGCCCGGTCGACCGCCCAACGGTCAAATTCTGAACCGTTGTGGCTACCGGTCGACCGCCTCGGTCGACCGAGAATTCCTGAGAGCCAACAGCTCTCCGTCGGTCGACCGCTTCGGTCGACCGGATACAGAGTCAGCCAGCGTGCACGTATCCGTGCACGTCGGTCGACCGAAATGGTCGACTGGCTTCTTTGGTGCGGTCAACCGTACCAGTCGACCGGCCAAGCCTGGCAGACAAAAATCAGGTCTGAAATCTGGGGAAAAATATTATAATAAATCCCACAAAATCTCTAAAATTCCACAAAAATAGTTTTATCATTTTATATTGAAATACAAACTTGTGTTAAAAATCCTAACACAAATTTCAAACATATTTGACTATTTTTGTGTCATAGAAATTTTGCCAAAACCAAAAACCGTATTTTCTAAAACCTTGTATTTTGAATAGAAAATACACATTGTCTAAAACTTATCCATGATACAAAAATATGATATTTAAATACTTTGAAGTATATTGTATATGAATAGAAATTCAATATACAAGAAACATATATATATATCATGATTTTTGTCATTAAGTCCAAAAATATGTTTTGTTGTAAATACCAAAACATAAAACACATGGAATAGATTATCAAACAAAGTTTGTCTAAACAATTGAAGCATGCATGTATATAGAACAAATCTAATATACATAAACCATGTAAACTTGTTTTGATAAAAAATCTATTCATGAAAACCAAGATTGGTTAAACCTAAAACCGAAAATCAAAACATGAAAGGTGTGTGTTATGAACTTGAGCTTATCATACTATTCTAATCTTTACAATTAGGATCTAAACCCAAACTAAAACTATGGATACCTAAGTCTTCTTGTAGAACGCAATCTCCAAGCTAGAGCGCAATCTCCAAGTCGGCTCGATCCAAAAACTCTTGATTCACCGAGCAAGTGCAATGTATGATCTTTGATGCGCGGGCACTTGAATCAACATGTGCAAGCTTCCAATTCATCTTGATGAAGCTAAACACCAACTAATATCTTGATTAATAAACTGAAACTAAAATCACAAGATAATTAGTACACATAACTACATGAGTTAATCATCATCAAAACTAGAGTGAAAGGCCTTTGGGCCAACACTAGGGCCTCGTCCATAGGTCGTCTTTCCATCATACCGTTCGTCTTCGAAATCGTCTTCGGAATAGAAGGTGTTGATGAGTTCTTCCTCACCAGTAAGATCTTCGTAAGAAAGTTGTTGTTGAGGACGTCTTGGTGGTGGTGAGGTTGATGTGGTTGTTGACATGGCATGATCATTGGAAAGGAAATTGCTAGGGTGGAGGTCGTGGATGGGGACGTGGATGGGGATTACCTGATGGTGGTGGAGATGGAGGAAGATTATTCGATGAACGTTCACCGTCAGTAAGCCTCGATCATTGAATTTGAGAGATAACCTCTTGATTTCTTATACTAGAGTGTCCATGGTTGACTCTAGAGAACAAAGTCTCCTTTCAATAGCGCCTACTCTTATGGAGAGGTTGGACTGCTCGTCGTCATCTCCGGCCATTTTCGGAGCGTTTGTCAAAGTTTTGATACCACTTGATGTAGATAGGGAAGCGAAGAAGACGTTCGACGCGGGTTAGATCTCATTCTAGCACTAACGAACCCTAGAGAAATCTCCAAATAAGGGTGACTACTCGAATTCACGAGCAAGAACGACCCAAATCCTCGAGCCAACAAGAACAACTCGAATCCACGAGCAAATATGAGGAAAAAAACTAAAGTTTATTGATTGAAAATTTAATACAATTATAAGAGATTCATGGGCCTTTTATAGCTCAGAATAAGTCTTATTCTATCTATGAAAGTAGATTAAAAATAAAGAAACAAAAATAAAACTAAACAAATCCTAAACAGATTCTGATACCGCTGATACGTGTATGTCGGTCAACTGGGTGGTTGACCGACTTAGGAGTCTTTAATTTCTATAAATGTCGGCCAACTGTAAACTCTCTAGTCCCAAAAACATCTTCTCTGAAGATGCGATTCGACCGATCGGTTGACTATTGAGACGACCGGGTTGTCAGACGATCGGGCGGTCGACCAAAGTCTATTGTTTTGCTTACTTTGCCTTGATCTCATGCATTACCAGCATACGCAAATGGACAACATTGTGCATATCTGTTATGGGGTAAGAATTGTTTGGGGCTCGGGGTTAGGGTGCATGTTCTCCTCCCAAAAAAGCCCACTGCTTTTTTTTTACTGGTGTGGGGGGGGGTTGGGGGGGTGGGTGCTCAATTTTTGTTAATCTAGCTAAGCTAAAAAAGCCTAGCATTTCACAAAGTACAAACAACTAAGTAGAACGAAAATAAGGAGACATACAGGCTTTGCCTTTGTCGAAGAAGCATCAACAACTCTGCTTTGCTGACATCCTGGTGAGAATACCCATTCCATTCCTTGAATGCTCCCTGTAATGAGACCAAATGACCGCGATAAGTAATTAATTTGTAGAAATTTACACACTTCAGGCTCATAGAAGTTTTATTAGAAATTTCTTGTATACAGAAACAAGAGCGCAGGTAACAAAAAAGAAGAGTCAGTTAATGAAAATTTTCCTTTATATAGAAACAAAACTACAACCCAGTTATGTCACTTAATGAACTTTGTTAGTACAAGATTTATAGACTACAATGACGTGTTGGCAACTGAAAGAAAAAAAACAGAACGGATCTATTATGCTTACAGGCTTGTGTGTGCTTATCAGATGAAGAAAGAAAGAATCTGGATTCATTTAGTATATGAAACCGGCACTAAAAATTTGAGAAAAACAAAACGAGTACATGTGGGAATAGATCCAGTAACAATCTTGGCATCACCGTGAGATCAACTATCCAGCATACAAGATAGAATAAACCACAAACAAACAAGAAGATCAAGATTTGAGAACCAAAATATAACCACCCAAGCGGCCTACGTCCATGTGAAACATATATGAGAACCAAAATAAATATATAAAAAATTTAAAAATCAGAGAGAGAGAGAGAGAGAGATTGCATGAGAGAACCAATCCCCTCTAGCCTCATCCTCTCATCTTATCTCTCCATCTCACGTCTTTTTCAGAGCCTCTTTCATCTAATCCTATGGAAAATATCATCTAGCACTTCCCAACACTTAATGTTAACCTACATCATTAAGTTATCTCGACTCATTTGGCACAATCCCAACAAGGACCCCAATGATTTAGTTAATTGCAACCAGATTCTAAACAAATGCGAGACACAATCCAAACAATATCCATCATAGTTCGCTGAGCTGCACAACTTACAAATATTTTGTTGTTCTCGTCATCCACTCATGAACGACAAGTACCGCGCGTGAACTTTCCCCACCTCTTAGGAGGAATTCATACAATAATCATTGCTTCTGATCACTCTATCTATCCTGCCAGACAACTGTAATTACCATACCATGCTCCATCTCAGTCAAATCATCATAATCCTCTTTGGAAAAGAAAACCTGATTGTACAACCATAATAAAAAAAATATAATAAATACACATTACCCCCTCTATCGACCTAGAATTCTCCACAATAATGAACTCATTACCACTACAATGGCAAACCAATCGCTTGAAATCATCAACTACCAGCAAGAATGGTCCTCCTGAAGATAAAAAAATCGTCACACCATGTTTAGAACAAAAAGCAAATAACAATCGTGAGATACAGTACCATACCTCATTTATGCAATTAGCATCCATTATTATCCTTCAGATCAACCTGATCTGCACTTGATCGTTTGTGATAAAGTTGATTCTGCACCGATCTTCGAAATATGTTCCAATCAATGATTCACGCAGTCTACTTCCCCCATTGTGTCTAGAACACTGAAAAAACATGGGTTCGCCCCTTTGATCGCCTGAACCAGCCTCCAATTCACTAATCTATGCTCCAATCAATCTCGGCTGCTGATTGCATCATAACCCATCAATGTTGTGCAAACCTCACCATTTGGTGTCCGCTCTCCATTTAGTGTTTGTTGTTCGAATGCCACAACAAACGCTGACACTGAATCAGTTTGTCTTGCCACAATTCATTTTCTTTCACACAAGCATGCAGCCGCAATCCTCATCCAGGGTTCTGATCAAACCCAAATCAACTATGTTTCGTTGCCGCATGATCAGTGTGCTGACGCGCCACAAGGCACGCCCTGCTGCACGCATTTCACAAATCTATGTTCTTCTAGTCGATCATTGATTGCCCGAAAGCAAAGATAAGCCAAGGTTAGAATGATATTATCTAATTGTTGGTGGTGTCTCTGCCTTTCGCAATTTATCCACGGTAGAAAGGGCTAAGCAGGTCAAATCCACATGGATGAATTGTAGACTGTCCAAAAGTCACTGAGGATAAGTTATCAGAAAGCAGAGTCCAAACTTCAGACGCAGGGCTAATCATAGTCACTACCGTAGCACCAAGAAGCGAGGGTCGAAACCCGTGTCTCAGTATTTCTGCAGTAGCATCACTACAGTACTAAGACGCGAGAGTCGAAACACGTGTCTCAGCATTACTACAGTACCATCACCACAGTATCAAGACGCGAGGGTCAAAACTCGCGTCTCTACTTTATAATAATAACCAAGACGCAGAGCCCACCCGCATCTCACACAAAGCTTGACGCAGAACTTGAAGCTCACATATCAACCAAATGCGAAGTTTAAGCATTACCTCAATGGCTAAACGCGAGGCTCGAAACCCGCGTTTCAACTACAGAGGAACCCCACGTCTCGGTTATAACTGCCCTCATTACTGAGTCAATTACTGCCCACGTAATGAAGGAGTTAACCCCCATTATAGAATATTTTTAGGGGACACTTTTACCCCCAAAAATCTCTATAAGTAGCCCAGTTTGCTATGGAAGGGAAAAAAAGGGTCTTTGGTCAGAAAACTTCGGCTGTAAGCCATAGAAGGACCAAGATCTCTAGCTAAGCGAAAGAGAGAGTTCAACTCTTCTAACAACTTGCTGCGTACAAGTTTGTTCTTGCCTAAAGTCTCTTTGAGATTCTTATTAGACAGAAGCTGTGTTACTTCGTCCACCATCCAAAGAGAAGATTTCAAAAGAGTCTTGATGTTCACCCGGTCAACGAAAAACAAGATTCACCTTCCATCGCCACATCAAGAACCCAGCATTAAATAAAGGGGAGATTTGAGCTTGAATATCTCCCCTCTCTTGTAAAAGGATTATTGATCCGCTGTAATTTTTTTACCATCAAATAAAGAATTTACTCCTCGATCTTCAAATTTTCCACCAAATAAGAGATGGTGACTCCGCCGGGGGCCACTTTCTCTACAATGAGCAAGTCATGGCGCAAGATGACGTCACCTACATGGGAAAAATGGTCGAATCACTCATTGTCGACGAGTTCCTCTCTTGCGACTCTTAGAGCCCTAAGGCGCGATAGTACCGCAAGGTCTCCTCAGGGACCCACTCTTAAGTCCGCTCTAAGATCCCTTCAGATGCGACTGACAAGAAGAGTGCTATGGCTAATCATATCACGCGTAACACCCGCGTCAACGTCTCCCACGAAACCCGCGAGGTTAGCGTTACTGATATTCAACCCGTTCATGCCCATACTCTTCCTCAGTTCCAGGTTATTGAGGGTTCCCAGTAACCAGTACGGCGTAACTGGAATGCTGAACGTCGACAGAGATGACGTGCGCGTCAATTACAGGTACAAGAAGCTGGAATAACCATCTGTCCACTAGATACAAAATGCGAGGCTCAACCCCACGTCTCTTCTGAGTTGCGTCAGACGCATGAAGTCCGCGTAAGGAGACTAAAACGTGAAGCCCAACAAGCTTGTGTTTCTGAGACTTCACTTCCCAAACGCAACGTTCAATAGCGCGAGGGTTATGCTCCTTCTTAGAGACATGAGACCCGCGTCTCTACAACCAGATGCAAAATTGAGAAAACCCGCGTGTCTCAACCGTTGCTGACCAAACGCAACAATCAACAATGTAAGGTCCGCATATCTGCTCAGCAGAGGCACGAGACCCACGTTTCGAAGTCAAAACGCGAGAGCTGTGCCTGTTCTGCACAACGCGAGCTCCGCGTTTCTGAACCCTTCGTCTCAGATTCTCGACGTAAGGGTGACTCTCAGAAGCTGAAAAGCCCTCGATAACTCAGGGCCAATCTCTTTGATCCCCCTCCCACGGATCTAAGAGATTACGTGACAAAGAAAAGAAGTGCTAATCAGATCACTCCATCTTGTTGCTGTGAATGGTTCATCACGACAATGCTCTCTGAATGCCGCTGCAGCTTACATGCAAGCAAATAGTCGGTATTCAGACGATTGACCTCGACCTCCTGATCAACCAAGAGGTGTCTCTCCCACAGAAGGAGAGACCTCTCTGATGTGGAGTACCCTGAAGTCACTATAAACATGGCAAGCAGAAGTAGGAAAAAACAACCGGCGGTCAATTCTGATGAGTCTGACACGGAACCAGAAGGAGTGTATCAGCATACTCGCACTCGGACTGTTACGGCGCCCTGATTAACTACAGTACCCTAGCTTCAGGCATTGAAGTGAGTGAATCACATTCCACCATTGCAGAATCGCAGGCCTCAAACTCTTTCATAAAGAAGGAAGCCTTTGCATACATGATAAATACTCCCGAGGAGACGGCCAGGCGCTTTGAACAGCAAGCCCAAGTCCAGAGGGAACAATTCGATATGATTCATGCTCAACAAGAATCTATCAATACCCTCAAGCAAATGCTCGTACAATTGCTTGAAGACAAGAGAAAGTCAACCAACAAAACTTTTTCTAAGAAGTCTAAAGGCAAATGGAAAGAAGGAGAAAGCTCACCTTCTGTACATATCGACAAGAAGGATGTAATTCCAAGTCGTCTAAAGGAGGAAGGCAGCCCGTAGAATGGGGGTATTCATTCTAAAAGAATGAGTCGATTGGAGCAGCGTCTGGAAGGCCTTACCAACTGGAAAGGCCTCCAAGAAGCAAGAGTGGTCCGACCATATCAAGCCGAATGGGACCTTGTTCTATACCCTCCTAAGTTCAAAACTCTGACCCTACTGGCTTTCGACGAGAAAGGGTCACCGAACCAACACATCTACTACTTCAAGTCTCAAACAGGAAATATGGTAGATAATGATGCCATCTTGGCACATTTATTCATCGGCACTCTAAAAGGGCTTGCCTTTGAATGGTTCATGAAAATTCTAGAAGGCTCCAATAAAAATTAGGGTGATTTAGACAAACTCTTCCTGACATGCTTCTTTGAAGATGACTCGGAGATTACAATGCCCAATCTCATAGCCACGAAGCAGCGAAAGGGAGAGTCAGTCAAGACATTTATAAAGAGATTTCAGAATATGACACTCTGATGTCCCAGTGGTATGATCCAGGCCACCCTGGTAGAAACATGCCACCACAATCTACAACCTTCACTCCTAGCCCAAATCGGAATTTCTGAAAGTTGCACCTGAAAGCAGTTGGTCCAGTAAGGTGAACAGGCTGAAGAAATTATCGCCAGGGCTAGGGCGGAAGAAAACAAACCCAGACCAGAAAAGTTGACAAGGCGCATGCCAGAAACATCTTTTCAATCAAAAAGAAAAGATACATTAGCGATAGAGACAAAATCCCCCGTCAAACCTTAGCTGGCTAGGGGAGGTGGTTCTTCAAGTCAGCCACGTGCCAACAAGCAGTATTCCTTCAAAGATGAGCATGTCGATTCGTTGTTCAAGTTATTCAACAAGAGCAACAGATTGAAGCTTCCTGAAGCTAGACGTCCTGAAGAAGTCGGTAAGACCGACAATCCTAACTACTGCCTGTATCATAGGATGTTAGGGCACTCCACCAAAAGCTATTATGTCTTCAAAGATATCCTTTAGGCTCTGATCGATGCAGAAGTGTTAAAGCTCCGTCCATAATAGAAGAAAGTGAAGGCTAATATAACATCATTTCTTCAGTTTGGAAAATAGCCTCCAGCACTATCTGGAGTAGTTCCCATCTCGAAAGAAAAACTAAGGATGATCAACACAGACCCACATCATCAACAAGAGAAAGGTCTTGTACCTAGTCCTACACCTCAGGGAGAAATTATGTGGGTTCATCCCGACCTTGTGGATGGCCAACAGTGGACTATTGTTACTAACAGAAAGTCTAAAGGCAAGGCGAAGGTTCCGTCGTGTAATGTGGTGTGCGCTTCTTCCCATGAAGCAGAAACAGATATTCCCTCACTAACCGATTCATAAGATGAAACAATCGTCCTTGCCGTAAAGATTAATAACCACTCTAGCAGAAACCCGTTTGGGTCAGTCGTATTTAAAGAAGTATGATGAAATGGTGGCAAGCCCTCCTAAACTTACTACAGAGCCAACCAAGCCCTCCACAAAGCAACCTGTGGAGAAGCAGAAAGAGCTTCGATTTTCTAAGGCTCTCTGAAAGAACAACGCAGAAGGATCTCCAACACCTTACCATTTTAACTTCTTGGCTCAACTGTCTAATATCCTGACCAAAATCACCCTTTACGAGCTCCTGAGACTATCAAAGTCAACAAGAAAAGCTCTAAGGGAACCCTTAGCTGATGTTGAGGTCTTCTGGCCCAGATGCTGGCTAGACCACAGGAGGAAGATGTAGAGGATTGCCTCCATGCCTCCCAAAATGCCCCCTGCATTATCTTTACGACAGGTGACATGCAGGTTAAGGGAAAACATGATCGGCCCTTATACTTCACAGGGTATATTGGATCATCTGAAGTGAGCTGCATTCAGGTAGATCCAGAATCTGTGTTGAGCATTATGCCCCGCCAGGTCATGCAGCACTTAAGGATCCCCACTCACTGATTGAGCGCCACCCAAACTACCATTTATGGTTTCAACGCCAATGGTATGCGCCCAATGGGGAAAATCAAGCTCAAATGCTGAATTGGAGATCTAAGATCTGAAGTGACGTGCTATGTAATCGACGCCAACACTTCATACAATTTGCTGCTCGGACGACCTTAGATTCATTGTAATTCCATCGTCCCCTCCACTCTCCATCAAGTCATGAAGTACGTTGACGGGAGTGGGAAAGTCTGAACGTTGATTGTCGAAAGGCATCCGTTCAAGGGGGTAGATAACTATTTCACATACTCCCTCCTGTACCAAGACTCTCTGGAGACGAATGAGAATCCACAGCGAGACGAATCAGACTCTAATAGTGAAGTTGATACTGAGCCAGAGGCAGAAAAAGAGTGCATATGGGAATTAAATTCACTTGTAACGAGCATTAATAAGCTCGATGTTAATAACACCGCCGATGATGTAGGCGAGTGGTATATTAATAAAGAGTTAAATTTGGCTTACTTTTTTGTGTTTGCTTCTGATTTAGTACCATCAGACACTAGTACCGAGATGAATAATGACCCCTTGTCGGCATTAGATGCTCTGACATCATTGCATGTACCAATGAAGTCATCCCTCAAAACGTATCAAGATGTCAGTGATGCGCAAGAATCAGTATTCATGGTCCCAGCAAGATGTAAAGGCCAAAAACTAATTCTTTTCAGAAGAATTTAGTCCGAATTGATGTCTCGCGTAGACTCAGAAAGCGAGAACGAATCTCCTCAGTTCTTTCATTATGAGCCAAATGTACTCAAAATGATGAAGAGAATGGGGGTATGATCTAACAAACGATCCTGTTTTGAATTTTGGCAAAGGAAGAAGAACACTACTTCGATCTTTTGTTCTAAAAGGGAAGACCCCTGACTATTACCATCAAACTCGCAAGGGTTTGGGCTACGTGTCAACTCCAATTCCATCAGCCTCTAAGTCGAAGAGTCAATATACCATAATTACTCATCTGGCACGTTATCGTGAGAGTCGGACGTTAGTATCAGCAACCTCTTCGGAGAACTTTCAATGAACATGGTTTCAACAGGCCACCTCGAAGATGGAGATGAAAAAATGATCCAGTCAGATATCAAACATCTAAACACTCTCTGGGATATTTGCTTTGAACAATGTGAACCATCCACAGAAGATAAGGTCATCCAGATTAATCTGGGAGATGAGGCTAATCCTAAGCCCATGTTTATAAGCAAAAACCTATCACCCTCCGAGAAAGAAGATTTAATATCTCTTGTGCGAGAGTATACAGATGTTTTCGCTTGGGACTACGAGGACATGCCTTGGCTTGATCCTCGAGTGGCTATGCATCGCCTTAACTTTAATTCAGACGTGAAGCCAGTCACACAACAGCAGCGATGGTTCCGTATAGAAATAATGGAAGCAATCCAGTCAGAAGTTAAGAAGCTTATAGACTCCGGCTCCATTAGGGAGGAGTAACACCCTGATTGGGTAGCCAACATCATCCCTGTTACCAAGAAAAACGTGAAGATCTGGATTTACATCGATTTTTGCGATCTAAATAAAGCCTGTCCCAAAGATGAATTCCCTCTCCCAATATGGATGTCATGATTGACAATACGTGCGGGTTTGAACGAATGTCCTTCATGGATGGATTTTCAGGGTACAATCAAATTAGAATGTACCCTGATATAAAAAGCATACTTCTTTCAGGATACCACTAGGGGTATATTACTATACTGTCATGCCCTTCGGACTGAAAAACACTGGGGCAATACATCAGAGAGCTATGAATGCAATTTTTCACGAACACGTGTGTAAAACAGTGGAACGCTACGTTGACGACATTGCAGTAAAAAGCCGCACTTAGGGCGACCATATAGCAGATTTGAAGATAGTTTTTGAAATCATGCAGGCACATCAGTTGAAGATGAACCCCACCAAATCTTTCCTAGGGGTAGCTAGCGGTAAATTCCTAGGGTTTGTGGTGACATCCAAAGGAATTCACCTAGACCCAGAAAAAGCCCGTGCCATCCAAGAGATGCAACCTCTAAGGAATCTCAGGGAGCTTCGAGGATTGCAAAGGCGACTAGCGTACATCTGGAGATTTATCTCAAATCTCTCCGGAAGATGCCAACCCTTCACCAAATTAATAAAGAAAGGCATCTCATTCATCTGGGATGATGCTTGCCAATAAGCGTTCGAGGAAATCAAACGATAGCTCATGCAACCACCCATCCTTACAGCTCCGATTTCAGGAAAAACTTTCCTGATATACGTTCGAGTGATGGATTATTCTTTAGGAGCTTTTCTAGCCCAGAATAATGATCAGGGACACGAGTAGGCAATCTACCATCTGAGTAGAACCATGATCGGCGCCGACTATCGGTATAATCCGATCGAAAAGGAATGTTTGACATTGGTGTTCGTCGTCCAGAAAATGCGACACTGCTTGGTGGGCCAAACTTTAAATGTCATATCAAAAGTCAACCCTTTGAGATTGCTTATGACAAACCCATTGGCGCTAAATGGTCGAATGGCAAAATGGGCCACACTGCTATTCCAATATGAGATACGCTTTCTACTGTAAAAAGCCATGAAGGGACAAGCGGTGGCAGACTTCCTGACTGAACATTCAGATCCGAGAGCAACTGAACTTTACGAGGATCTCCCAGACGAAGTTGCTGAAATTTGTCTGACCCAAACATTTTTTGAAGGACAGGTGTGGCAACTCTTCTTTGACGGTGCATCAAGAATGGGTTAATGAGGGCATGTCATAGCAGGAGTAGGGGTGGTGCTGGTCTCCTCACAGAACTATGTGATCCCTCGTGCATTCTCAATAACCGAACTATGTGCCAACATTGTAGCGGAATACAATGCCCTCTTGATTGGATTGCAAATTGCCGATGAGATTGGCGTTAAAAATCTCAAAGCATACGGTGATTCTAAACTCATCGTTAACCAAGTTCGCAGAGAATACGAAGTCAGGTATGAAGACTTAGTACTCTATTACAACGCAACTATTCACATGATCGAGAGGTTTAAAAACTTTTACATCGACCATGTACCACGCCAGCAAAATGCGCACGCAGATGCGCTGGCATCTCTCGTTGCTTCCTTAGCCTTTTCAGCTGGAGTAGTAAAGAAAATACTTGTCACAACCATGACTTGTATTGCCCAAGCTTCGCTTTTGAAGATCACCAAAAGCCGACGGAGATCATCAAGCCAAAGAAGCTCTAGAGACGTCAACAGGTCCAGAGCCTAGGGATCGGCGATTCCGGTACATCGACTATGTCTTATACGACATCCTACCTAATGATCCTAAAGAGGTGGCTGCCATTAGAAGGAAAGCCCCCAAGTTCTATTATAATGCGATCATGTGAACACTGTATCGCCGATCACATGATGGGATCCTCCTCCGCTGTTTGTGGCAAAAGGAGGCACAGGAAGTACTCAAAGAAGCGCATGATGGTATGTGTGGAGCTCATCAGCCCGGTCCGAAGCTTGAGGATCGACTCCAAAAATTGGGATATTATTAGCCTAAGATGATCCCTGACGCCATCACTTACGCCAAACGATGTCACGCTTGTCAGATTCATATCGATTTCATCCATCAAGCACCAGGATACCTTCGCTCAACAACCTCAACCTGGCCATTTGAGATGTGGGAATGGACGTAGTTGGCCCTATCAGCCCACCTTCATCCAAAGGACATCGGTTCATTTTAGCTATAACTGACTATTTCTCTAAATGGGCCGAAGCTATTCCCTTGAGGGAGGTAAAAGCATCTGACGTGGTCAAATTCATTAAACATCACGTCATTTACCGTTTTGGTGTATCACGATGGATTGTTCATGATAATGGGTCCCAGTTCGTCAGCCAGGCTTTTCAGAGGTTCTGCAACAATTTTAGAATCTAGAGTGTCCTCAACGGCATACTACCCAGCCGCTAATGACCTCGCAGAAGCTTTCAACAGGACTATTGGGAAACTTCTTAAGAAATTCGTCTCGAAGAGCCAATGTGATTGGGACGATAAGTTAGGTGAATGCTTATGGGCTTATCACACGATGGTTCGAACCCCAATGAAGGCTACACCTTTCATCTTGGTATATAGGTGTGAAGATGTACTCCCATTAGAAATCCAAATCTCATCTCTACGTGTCGTCTTGACAGCAGAGATGACAAATGAGGAGAAGTATCGACTGCGGGTCCAAGAGCTGGAGGCTTTGGACAATAAACTCTTGCAACCTCAACAGCAAATCGAGCTCTATCAAGCTCGAATTAGCAGAGCCTTCAATAAGAAAGTCAAAGAGCGGACTTTCAAGAAGGCGACCTTGTCTTAGCCATTAGAAGACCTATGGTGATGACGCATATGACCAAGGAAAAATTTCAGCCCAAATGGGAAGGACTATTTGTAGTAGAGTCGGTCTACTCAAATAGAGCATATCACCTTAAAACCTCAGACGGTGATACGCTTATGATGCCAATCAACAGCAAATTCTTGAAGAAATACTATCCTTGAAAGCATTCTTCTCCTGATTAGGTTAATACTACACTTTTGATCAAAGCTCCATATCCAAGATGTTTGGGGGAACACCAAAGAAAAGCTTCTTTCCTTCACTAGATCACATCATGGTCGATCAGTGTCGATCCAATCGAGCCCTGGTTACGTCATGATGCATGATGTAAACATTGAAGAAGAAACAAAGTGCAAGACTTCAGTTTTAGCCTTATTGCTCTTCTCTTGCGTATATATGGACATCCGACGCCTCCGACAGCTAAGGATAGAGGAAAATGTTAGTTTTTAAGTCTAACATTAGTCTTCGATAACTTATCATGCTGAGGGAATAACATGACTAGCCCAACTCAAAAGGTAGTTGGTAAAGGCATACCAAATCCGTTGATAACTGAGGGTTTATTAAAAATCCTAAGGGACTTGGTCCCATCCTCTCCTCTAAAATCTCCTACCAATTCTCACCCACAGAATGGTAGGGCCACAAAAATACCTGTGTTCATCTCCCTAATGAGATGAAGTGAATTTTGTCAAGTTAATATTAAACCTGTGACAAACCAGATTTTTCAATCCCCAGTAGATTCAGTCAAGTTAATATTAAACCTCTGACAATAAAACTCATTAGAAATCCTCACTGTTATGTTAATACTACACCTCTAACGGCAAATTTTCCATGTCTCAGGAATTAACTATTGTCACGTTAATATTAAACCTTTGACAGTTCATTTTACTTTCCACCCAAAATCCCCTACCAATTCTCTCCATAGAGTGGTTTGTCGACAAATGCAATCATTGCTATGTTAACACTACACCTCTGACAATGAAAATTTTCAATACTCCCTAGTGAGTACAAACTTCACTTGTCTCTCCTCTACATGGAATCACAAATCAGCCAATTCTTGTCAAGTTAATATTACACCTCTGACATTAGAAACTTCACTTATCAAATCTCATTAATAGAATGACAAGTCTTTAAAATTGCTCCTATCGCAAGTCAATTCTTATCAAGTTAATATTACACCTCTGACATTACAAACTTTACTTGTCAATTCTCATTAATATAATGACAAGTCTTCAAAATTGCTCCTATTGCAAGCTAATTCTTGTCAAGTTAATATTATACCTCCGACATTACAAACTTCACTTGTCAATTCTCATTAATAGAATGACAAGTCTTCAAAATTGCTCCTATCGCAAGCCAATTCTTGTCAAGTTAATATTATACCTCTGACATTTCAAACTTCACTTGTCAATTCTCATCAATAGAATGACAAGTCCTCAAAATTGCTCATATCGCAAATCAACCACTGTCAGGTTTACATCACACCTCTGACAAGTTACTATCAAGTTTAACACTATACCTCTGACAGTGATTAAGTTATTGTCAAGTTTAAAATTAAACCTCTGATAGTCACTTTCTCTCAGGCTTCCATATCGAAGCTGAGATAAGCGATGCTAAGTTTAACAACATACCTCTAGCGTCCAGTTCATTGCTAAGTTCAACAAAACACCTATGACAATGACTTCCCCTTGAACTTCCCTATCGATGTTGAGATGACTAATGCCAAGTTCAAAATCACACCTCTAGCATTACCTTTATTGTCAAGTTTAACATTACACTTATGATAATGATGTTTTCAGTCTTCCCAAATGAAGCTGAAACTCCCGTTAAGCCAAGTTAATATCACACCTCTAGCTTACATTCTGTCAAGTTAATATCACACCTCTGGCAGTAATCTTAAATTCCTAAAACGGAATTTTTTTCTAACTTTAACTTGTTAAGTTAATTATCGCATTTCCAGCAAGTTAAGAGTTTCTACTTCTATATGTCTGATTTTCAATAAAAAAAAAGGAAATTAAGACATATCAGTAGACAAGAAAAAGTGTCACTTTTATTTATATTCAAACATACGAAAGTGATACAAGACGCTCTCTTATACAATAAGATTGAGTGTTACAATAAAGGAGTACAAAGAAGTCCCTCTGTCTCAGCGAAAGGTTGCACTTACTCCTCAAGACATCTACACTACTCCAAATACAAGATGTTTGGAAGAGCACCAAAGAAAGGTTTCTCTCTTCTTTCACTGAATCATGTCATAGTTGACCAGTGTTAAGACGACGAGTGCTGATTACTTCATGATGCATGATGTAAACATTGAAGAAGCTCATCGCTAAGAAAGAACAATGGTGTTTCTCGAGGTCGAAATGCAAAAGAATATTTTGATTCCACCCGACCAATTGGTGTGGGCCGCAATCCTTCATTGATGGACATTTCTACCATCAGAAAGTCATCTAATGAACAAGGGTTTTTCGTCGATGTCACTTCTGGGGGAAAGGTTGCTGAAGGGAGGATCTGAGACCTTACAGGTGACGTCCTCTTTCCCATGACCTGCAAGATGACCATACCCACCACCATACCCACCACCATTCCTACTGTGAACATGATAAAATCAGGGCATTGCTGGTGTGTCATGTCCAATAAGGCCTTGACGGATGTCATTAATCGCGCGAATCCTCCTCGCCCCTGAACATAAGCTTTGATTCCCCAGGTGCTCTCCAATCGAACAAGCTCGCTGGTCGAAATATTCTCCCAAGATCCCAGCAAAGACGCAGAAGACTGACTGAAACTGCCATAACCTGCTAGAAGCAAAAGACCAAAAAAAATTTAAATTTTGTTAAGGCAGGAACAAAAAAGCTGAAGGGCAGACGCGAGACTGAAATTGTGAACTTCATATGCGGAGTTGGCCAGTGCAGATATGAACGCAGTCTGGTGTTAGACCTGCGTCCAATATAAAAGACGTGAGGTAACCTAGATACAGAGTTCGTCATACCCGTGTTTGAGAAACAGGGGTTGCCACATCTATGTCCAGAGATCTCGAAAGAGTTAGAATTCTCTTAAGTCAAGAACCTCAAACGCGAGCTTTATGTACAAAGCTCGCATCTCAAGATCCAAGTATAGAGTTTATCACACTCGCGTTAAAGGATTTGTGAGTTAGAGTTCAAAGTCAATGAGCTCGCGCTTCATCAAGAAGTCTGAAAGACGCGACTTTCGAACACGGGCGCATTAATCAGATTTCAAAAGGAAATCAAGAGATTGAATTTCTTCAATGGATAGGAAAACAGAAACTCAGTGGGACTGAGTATTTCATGACAATAAATGATTCCTACTCGAGGAAGAATTCTCTAGAAATTAAACTTTATTCATCAAGGCGCGACCGTAAGAAGCACTTAAAGCGATGCTTTTTGATCTTAATATTACTTGACAGTGGTAATCTTTGGAGAAGATTAAAGGAAAGCATGAATCGTTGAGTTCTTGCTGTTCATTGGAACACATCCCCTTAAAGGGAAGAAGGACAAATCAAGACGAAGACCCTCAAAGCGTATGCTCTCAAAGGAAAGCTGTCTAGATAATGGACTGTTAAGACGGTGAGGCCTATTTATTGGCTAGCCATAAGGCTTACAATTAATGGCATAAAAATCAAGGCCATCAGCCTTAATTCAAGCACGAACATCAAATCCAATAAAGAGCTGACGCGTGGATTGCCACTTCGGGAAACATCAAAGGGCACAAGTCCCCAATCGTCAACGCCGACTTGGCATTTAAAGATCCAACAAGATCTTTAAGACGGACTGCTTTTGATTCTTAGGAGGCTGCGTCAGGCGCAGACTAAGAGGTCGCGTCCACAAGTTCGCGTCCTTTCATAAACCCGAGGGCTACGTTCCTTTCATTCCTAATTGCAAAATGAAAGAGCAAGGAGAATTACCATGTAGCTTCAAGCTAACGGGTCATGTCCACGAGGAGGAATGCGATGAAAGCTTTTCGGTGTTTTGTTTAGAAAGCTAAGAATGGTGCTAGTTTTTTAGTTCAAAAAGAGAATGGAGAGAAGGGAAATGATTAAAAGCAAAATTGTAAACTTAGAGAAGGCTTTGGAAAGGGTGAATTAAAAAACTTTTAAAAGTGATTTGTTATTTTTAATATACTAAGAAGATCTGGGCTCACTATCTTACTACTCAACGATATGTTCTTCTCTTGAAAATCTTGATGCCTCAACTTGATCATAGGCAAAAACTCAAGCTTTAGTTTCAAAAGTTTTAAGCAAAACACATAAGATTGTTTGGAATAGTTTAATTCTTTTTCTTTAGAAAACCTCTTAAACTGAATGTTAAATCATCAAGTTTTAATTCAAGTACGAAATAAAAGCAAGTTCAAGTGATATTTTAAAAGAAGTAGAAGTTTAGAAATCCAAACCCATCCTCATGTGCCTTCAAGAACACTTTCAAAAAGAAAGGCATAGTTTAGGCATGCAAATGATTCCATTCGGTCTTTTACATCAAAGCCATTCAAAAACAAGAGGGATCGAAGAGAGGGATGAAAGTGAGCCCAAAAAATAAGTTTAGCTACTCATGAACAATACAAAACTAGACATGAAAATAACACAAAACATACCCGTAAATTGGAGTGGAAGACGAGAAAGCTTGATCCTTTATTGATGTCACTTCAATTTTCAGATTACAATCACTCAATTTCTCTCTCTCACTGGTATTTGGACTAACTACAAATTAAAGAACAGAGATACAAGTTCTCTACACTATCTAACAAAGAGCTTAAACTTTAAAAATGAGCAAGAAATTTAATCCTAGTGCTCGCTAAATTTTCAGTATAAAACCCTGCCTTTTATAGGCAAAAACCCAAAGAGAAGGGAGTGAGGAGATAAGGGGAGTAAACGCTCCCCTTATTTCCACTAACAAGCCGCAGATTCGCAGCTTGGGCTTTGGATCCGCAGCCTGGATGTGGCCAATTGGCCACATCCAGGTGGAGCAACGGTTGGCGTGGATTTGGGCTTCCTTTTGTCGCTGGATTCACTGTTGCAGCTCCCAGATTTGACAAAACGATCTTTGATTTGTTGGTTTCAACCGCTTGATTTGGGAAGATTCATTTCAACTGATTTTCAACCTCTATGATTTGTCTAGATCTGCCCTGATTCCCTGATTTCAAATTTATTCTGAATTAAATGGGCTTTTGGGCTCGTTTCTCTGGCCTATCCTTTAGCAATTGGCCTGCATTTTATAAAGAACAATAGGATTTATTAATATGATTTATTTAGATAACAAGTATGCAAATGTGATAATATTTATGTAATATATGTGACCGATCACACCCCCACACTTATCTTTTGCTCACCCTCGAGCAAAATATCAAAACTAATCTTAATCAATTATTAGACTACTTTCGCAGGTCACTCGATTGCACTGAGCATGTGCAGCAAGCCGTTAAACCTCTAGGTTACCCCTAGAGGACGAGTTTTGTCTCATTTGGATTTTCAGTGGATTGCACCTAGAAAATCCATAAAGAAAGAGAAAAAAGTTAGTATTTTTGAAAAGCATTTTGAGAAGAGAAAATATTTGAAGTATATTTGTGAGAGTTTAAGTAATCTATAAGTCATAGGAATATTAAATTTTTCACTCATAAACTTAGTCTCTATTCAAAAACATGTCATCAATTAAAGTAAGAAGTCAAATTGTGTTTCTCATCTAGTCTATTATTTTACCCTGAGTCATATGCACCATCGTGACTGTGAAGTTTGACTAAGGGTTCTTTAGCATTAACTCCTATGCCTTATTTATATTTATTGTTGGTAGTATTTATTCCTCAATTCCATTAGGCTTTCTAATCTGCCTATGTAACGAGCCTTTTGTCGGTGACACCCAAACCGGACAGTTTTAGGGTACCAGGTGAGAAAACACCCCTAAGGACTTAAACACTCGAGCAGACAAGGCCGCGAAACTAAGATTTTTATTTATAAAATGTGTCCCTTTTAGGCGTGAATACTTATGCTTCATGATGCTTTAATACCCAGCTTAATCCGAGGATTTATATATATTTTTCAAACTTATCTAATTATCTTTTGCATAAATACCAAGGCTTGCTTAGCCAAAGCACCTAGCTAATCAATAATTAGATTTGTTTATTTTTTTATACATATATAGTTTTTTTATAAGACATAAGAGTCTTTGTTTTTAAATCCTAAGTGTGTTAGTGTATAAAGTGTACATATTTCATTAAGGTAAAGATCAAGACTAAATTATTTTCACAAATTTTCTTCCTAACCTTAAAAATCAAACAAGTCATCTGACTTTAACCAAGTGTAAGAAATCCTAATTATGATTTTCCTATTCCTTAAAATTGACTTAATTTCTTACAAAAAATATATCAAAATATTGTTCTTACCTTTCAAAAAGTTTTATTTTTTTATATATATATTATATTTTCTTCTTTTTTATATTAGTCATGTTAGAACCCTCCCCCACACTTATCTCATGCATTGTCCCCAATGTATGAAAGAAATGTATAGATGCATGAAATGAAATGTAAAAGAGGTGCATATATTATACAAAAATATGTACAACATCAATTTTCTCCCACACTTAGATCTTTTTCGGTCTCATCCCTCTAGCTCTCTTCCTATCATTCCAATGGGTCCTCTTTATAGGGCATAGGGGGGAGGCCAATTTTTTTTTATCATTTTAGCTCTCTTTCTCCCCAGTCTCACCTTCTTTAGGTGTTTCTTGCTCATATTACTACATTCATTATTCAAAAATTGATCTCCACCACACTTCTCAGTTAGAACTTCTTCATCATGAATGCCTAAGAATTCTAACTCAGTTCCATATATCTCCTCAAAACTTAGGTCAACACTTTCCCCTAGAGATGTGTAATTAACCAAAATATCCCTAGTTGGTTCATCCAAACACATGAGTTCTTCTTCGAAGAGGTTTCCAAAGAGTATGTCAATCAGAGGTTCTTGAATTATATTCTCATGCGATATATTATTGGTTGGCTCATCGAAAGTGAAGATATTCAAATCAAATTTTTCTTTTTTAAAGGGTACTCTAACATTTGGTTCTCTGACATATGCCTTCTCATCAAGATAATCACATTCATTCTTAAATAATTCATTAAGAAACAGCGACTCGTTCTCTATACCTTCACTCTCTTCATCATAATTATTTTCAACAAAGTTTACCTCAAATGTTTGGTCTCTTATCTTACGAGGTTGTTTTTCTAGGTTGAATACATTGACTTCTCTAGTCATGTCCCTGATAGGTAGTAAAAAGTGCATATTTATCACTACATTTACTATCATATTTCCATATTTATTCCTATAATTTTGCACTATTACTAATGTTTTATTATTTATTGTGTGCAGGCCTTGAGTAATAAAAAATAAAGAAATAAAAGCCCAAATGAAGCCCAAAAGCCCAAAAGAAGCCCATGAGCAAGCCCAAGTGCAAAAGTTGCAATTACCAAGTGCAAAAGTTGCAAATATAAAGTGCAAAAGTTACAATTACTAAAAGAAAAGGACTTCTACTTAACCCTAATTGCTTGCAGGGCAAGGATAAAGATAAAAGGAGGAGAGTGAAAGGATAAAATTCGTTTTAAAGAGATTTGGATTTAGGGTAACTTGCTTCCCAAGTTATCCCGAATTTTCAAAATAAAGAGTCAGCATGACAGATCTAAAAGGATAGACCCAGATGGATGGACCAGAGGAGGCCACATGCGAAAAACGCGTGGCCAGGGACAAAGCTAAGGCCGCGAAAACGCGGCAAAAGCCGTGTTTTCGCGGCAAGATGGACGAGTCTGGTGATAAGATTTTTTGGGAGAGTTGTATTGGGACTCTACGTCTTCCAGCTCCTATAAATACCCCTGCAGAGCAACAGAGAAGGACGAACAGCGCAGGACAGAAACAAATCTAGGGTTTTTCTTAGGCTAGTTTGTAGATTAGGTTTTTTATTTTCTTTTTTGTAATTTTTAATTTTTTATATAACTGAGAGGAGAGGATACTTTCATGGAGGAAGGAGATCAAACTTGTACTGAAGGTGACATAGGTGTAAGTAATCTTTTCTTCCATTATTAATTGAATCAAATCAAAGTTTGCTTTTTTTTTATATATTCTTGTTTCGTTTTTTTCCTCTTTTGTGTTTGTGGATCCATGTGAAACCAAGAGCTTCGAAGGTGCCTTCTCCTTGCAAGTGACGTGGATGGTTTATGGTGATGAAGATCTATTTTCATGATAGCATAGCTCGCCCTTTTTATTTCGTAGTATAGATAGGGAATAGGGACGATCTCATATTCCATGCTTCGTTCGCCTTCAAAGAAAGGTACGTCATTGACACGGTTCCACGGTAAGCAGACACCTAAGAGGTAAGTAAGTTTTTAGTTTTTAGTTTTCTTTCTTTTATTTTTAGTGTAAATCACCAAATTCCCAATCTTTTTCACACTTCCTCATATCGCTTCTATTTCTTCATCTTCTTAATCTACCACTTTCTTTCTAACCTAACTTTAACAACTATTAATTCAAATACTTTAGAGAACTTACTAAACAAGCTTTCATCGCTAGTCCCTCTCTGTGGATCATGACCCGCATAGCCACTTG
Source organism: Agave tequilana (assembly GCA_038442645.1). Lineage (NCBI taxonomy): Eukaryota > Viridiplantae > Streptophyta > Magnoliopsida > Asparagales > Asparagaceae > Agave > Agave tequilana. The sequence continues at coordinate 31,564 of JAVJIF010002349.1, read as the reverse complement.
CTATAGCGGTAGTATTTAGCACCTTGCACATCCTATTCTTAAAACTAAAATTCTATATTTTGTGTGCAGGTAAAATCTCAATCAGTCCCCAAAGGTTAATCTCATAGACCCATTCCTACAATTAATAATAGCATTAGCAGTAGTAAGGAATGGGCGCCCTAGGATAACAGGAGTTAACGCCCTAGGATTGAACACAGGTTGTGTCTCAAGAACTATGAAATCAACTAGGTAGATAAACTCCCCGATCCGGATAAGGACATCATTAATTTTTCCCTTTGGAACATTCACAGAACAGTCAGCCAATTGGATAGTGACTCGAGTTGGACTAAGATTGCCCAACCCGAGTTGTTGATAAAATGAGAATGGAAGCAGGTTGATACTTGCTCCCAAAACAAGAAGTGCATGACTAATCTCGGCTTGTCCTATAGTGAAGGCAATGGTGGGACATCCCGGATCCTTGTACTTGATAGGGATTGGACCTGATGTAGCTCACTAATGTTAGTGGCTAAGAAGACTTTCTTGGGTACATTAGTCTTTCTCTTCTTGGTGCGCATGTCCTTAAGAAATTTTACATAGGATGGGACTTGTTGGATGGGCATCAAGGAGTGGCACATTTATCTTAACTTGATTAAATATCTCAATTATCTTATCCATGTGTGCATTTTTCTTGTTGTTTTTTAGCCTATTAGGAAATGGTACTATAGACTTGTACACCTGACTGGTTGACTTATCTGTTTCAGATTCGTCAGATTTGGAAGCCTTGGGACTGGATGAGGTGGATGCTGGAGTATGATTGTGCGGACTGGGATTGGGTGGTGTTGACACTTAGTTATCAACTTTCTTTTTCGACCTTAATGTATGAACAGCATTACATTGATTCAATGATTGATCCTCAACCAAATGAGCTTGTTGTGAATTCCTAGGATTCATAATTAGTTGACTGGGCAAGGTACCTTTTTGCCTCTAATGTTGTGGATTGGCTAAGTGGCTCATTTGACCCTCTAATCTCTGTATTATTTGCTGAGGGAATCTTGATTCTTCATGTACCTTTTTATATTTCTCTCAAATTCAGTCATTCTCTTTTCAAGCTGAGGATTCTGAAAGGAGGGTTGTGGAGCTTGGTTGGAAAAATTTTGTTGATAATGTTAAAAATTGTTGGGAGAATTGTAAGGGTGATTTGGAAAGTTGGGTTCATGATTGGAAGAATTATTGGAATAATGGAAGTGGCTTACATGGTTTGACCGTGGGTGGTCATTATTTGTTGGCTCCATGAGAAATTTAGGTGATTTCTCTGGCAAGGATTGTACGTTGGAGCGTAAGGATCATTGTTCGGCCTTGAAAAGGCCGCATTCATCAGTTCAGAAAGGAGTTGTTGAGCTTGAAATGCAGGACACTCCTCAAACACATGATTCATGGCCTGACAGCAAGTACAACCCGGAGTTGAAAATTGGTTCGGGCTGACTTGATTGACTGGACTTGGTTCCTTAAATTTTAAAGCTTCCAGTCTTCTCGCTAGGTTAGCTAACTTAGCCTCGTTAGCTATGGATGATTCAATTGAATGGAGACCTCCTTTTAAAGAGATAGAGTTTGGATTCCTAGAGGTTTCACTAGTAGATTCCCATTGGATGGTCTTTTTAGCTAGGTTTTCATATAAATCCCCTCCTTCATTTTCATCCTTCTGCAAGAATCCCCCATGGCACATGCTTTCTAAGAAGGCTTTGGTAGAATAGTCTAAACCGTCATAAAAATTTGGCATTGTCACCATTTCTCTATTCTATGATGAGGGCATTGGACAAGGAGGTTTTTAAAACGTTCAAAGTACCTCCAAAATGGTTCACTAGGTTCTTACTTGAATTGCATGATGTTTTTCCTAACGATAGCAGTCTTATGAATTGGATAGAATTTCTTTAAGAAGATCTTGATGAAACCATCCTAGGATGTGATAGAGCTGGCCGCTAACCTGTAGAGCCATTTCTTGGCTAAGTCCTTAAGAGCAAATGGGATAAATCTCAAACTAGTAGCATCATCTGCAAGGTGTGAGATTTTCATCATTAAGCATACTTCCTCAAATTCTCTTATGAAGAAATAAGCATCTTCGGACTCTAAGCCATGGAACTTAGGGAGTGTGTTGATAAACTGTAGCTTAAGCTGAAAGTTGTGTTCACTAACCGATGGAAGTTGGATTCAGGATGGAAGTGAGGTTCTAATGGGATAGAACCTATCCTGCAAAGATGTCGGTTGGGCCATAACCGAATCTGGTCTTGGTTCGAACTTGGGTGATGATGTGTTTCTAGTTAACCTAGATGAATTTAGGTCTCTTGACCACACTTGCATACTCAAACACAATCACAAACAAGTTTACCAATAGTCAACAAAAGTAAACAATCAAGCCTAGTCTAAGGTAACCTTGACCTAGATAACTTCTAACTGTTTGATTGTCCTTAGGAGGTATAATGCAGACTTTGACCACAAGCTAATCAGTCAGGTTAGGGCAAGATTGGTGGGAGATATCCGCGCAAAAGCGATGGGCCTAATTAAGCCAAACTACCAGCCTTCAGGGTTTCGCCCCTCAATCCCTTTCCTAGACACTGATTTAGCAGGAGTCAAATTCTAAAACCTTCCCTCTTAGGATAATCTCTAGTGAGTTCGAACTGTCCCTAAGGCCAACATCTATCAGATTTTACTTAGGCTTAGGTTGTGCGTGCTTGGAGATGGTTTGTGGGTTAAGGAAGGGTAATGACATCCCCATCTTATCTTGATTTGAGTTTTGCCCTTAGAGTTAATTGTGTAAAGTGTGCAAGATATACAAAAGTAGCATTCAAAAGCAAATATCACCCAAGAATGTTTCCTAAACTATATGTTATGCATACGTACCTTGTCTCCAGCTATCCTCAATAGTAATTGTAAAGTAAACGTAATTAGACAAATGCCTAGAATACAAGTCTAAACATTTTTTAAGCAATTAACAATCACTCAGATTACTGTTGGATTAAAATAGGGATTGTGAATAGCAGATATAGCAAGAATTATAACACACAAAAACTCTATTTTTTGCAAGCAATATGTCCTGTAAAAAAAAAGTTTTAGTAGTCCAACAAAAATTTCAAACTTGCGCTGCAATTTCTTGAAATTCTATTTCTTACTTTCGAGAGTAGGGGCATAGAATAGCAAGTCTTCTCCTGCAAAGCTTGAATGCTAGATCTGAATCTTGACGTCCCTGAAACAAGACACCAAACTTGTTACTAAACAAATACACCATTCCCTCTCTGGCAACGGCGCCAAAAATTGATTGTAAAATGAAAGAGCAAGGAGAATTACCATGTAGCTTAGAGCTAACGGGTCGTGTCCAGGAGGAGGAATGCGATGAAAGCTTTACGGTATTTTGTTTAGAAATCAAAGAATGGTGCTAGTTTTTTAGTGGAAAAAGAGAATGGAGAGAAGAGAAATGATTAAAAGAAAATTTGTAAAATTGGAGAAGGCTTTGGAAAAGGTGATTTAAAAAACTTTTAAAAGTGATTTGTTGTTTTTAATATACTAAGAAGATCTGGGCTCACTATCTTACTACTCAACGATATGTTCTTCTCTTGAAAATCTTAATGCCTCAACTTGATCATAGGCAAAAACTCAAGCTTTTGTTTCAAAACTTTTAAGTAAAATACATAAGATTGTTTGGAATAGTTTAATTCTTTTTCTTAAGAAATCCTCTTGAATTGAATGTTAAATCATCAAGTTTTAATTCAAGTACGAAATAAAAGCAAGTTCAAGTGATATTTTAAAGAAGTAGAAGTTTAGAAATCCAAACTCATCCTCATGTGCCTTCAAGAACACTTTCAAAAAGAAAGGCTTAGTTTAGGCATGCAAATGATTCCATTGGGTCTTTTACATCAAAGCCATTCAAAAACAAGAGGGATCGAAGAGAGGGACGAAAGTGAGCCCAGAAAATAAGTTTAGCTACTCATGAATAATACAAAACTAGACATGAAAATAACACAAAATATACACGTGAATTGGAGTGGAAGAGGAGAAAGTTTGATCCTTTATTGATGTCACTTCAATTTTCAGATTATAATCACTCAATTCGTCTCTCTCACTGGTATTTGGACTAAACTACAAATTAAAGAACAGAGCTACAACTTCTCTACAATATCTAACAAAGAGCCTAAACCTTAAAAATGAGTAAGAAATTTAATCTTAGTCCTCTCTAAATTTTCAATACAAAACCCTGCCTTTTATAGGCAAAATCCCAGAGGAAAGGTAGTGAGGAGATAAGGGGAGCAAACGCTCCCCTTATCTCCACCAACAAGTCGCGGATCCACGGACTGGATGTGGCCAATTAGCCACATCCAGGTGGAGCGACGGTTGGCGTGGATTTGGGCTTCCTTTTGTCTTGCTGGATTTACTATTGTAGCTCCCAGATTTGACGAAACGATCTTTGATTTGTTGGCTTCAACTGCTTGATTTAGAAAAATTCATTTCAACTGATTTTTAACCTCTATATTTGCCCAGATCTGCCCTGATTCTCTGATTTCGAATTTATTCTGAATTAAATAGGCTTTTGGGCTCGTTTCTCTTGCCTATCCTTTAGCAATGGGCCTGCATTTTATAAAGAATAATAGGACTTATTAATATGATTTATTTAGATAACAAGTATGAAAATATGACAATATGTATGCAATATATGTGACCAATCAATTCCTACTGAAGAAGCCACAACCGCGTCTCCTGAAATGATTCAAAGATGCATCTCCTCAGCAAGCTGGAACCACCCTCCACGGCTATTCAGACCCGTACTTCAAAGTTTGTGCCCTCCTAAGGGACCTGAGTTGCGTCTCAATTGAGTTAGAGCCGTCTCCCCATCAACCAGCTGAGACTCGGCGTCAGTCCTGAGGAGCCCAAAATCGCATCTCCACTGCTTCCTGAAGTCTGCATCCTGATAGAATCAAGGGTCGCGTCCATGGATCTGCATTCTTTCGTAAGCATTAAGGCCGCTTCCCCTTATTAAAGAACGCAAATTCGCGTTTTAGAATCACGCCTTTTGTTTTTAAGCCAGAGCTGCGTCCTTATCTAAAAGAAAGGTTCGCGCATCTTCCTTAATGAGCCTGAACTGCATCTCCATTAATAAGCCAGAATCGCGCCGCTCATATCCACGTCCCTCCAAAGGTCGCGTCTCTTCAGCAAGACTAAAGCCGCACCTAGTTAACAAAATGAGAGCTGCGTTTTCATTTCAAAGATCATGTCCCTCCAGAGGTCACGTTTCTTCAGCAAATTAATAGATGTGTCCCACTCCGAGTGAAGACTGCGTCTTTAAAGCAACATGATCCCTGAGTTTACAAGACTTGCATCCAATCTTTGCTTCTGCAATCAGTTCAACAGTACACTGACACAAGTAGATGACTGTTTATCCCTGGTTCAACAGTACACCAACAATCAGCTCAGAGCACTGAGGAGGTCTGGACTGCGTATCTAGACACTCACCATGATCATCTCTGGTGGCTTCAAAGGTTTTTACAGTACACTCACGAAGACCACATTCCAGACAAGATCAAGCCCAGGGCATCTCAAATGATTGTCAGTCCAATCATGAGAAATATGAATCCGACCAAAGTCCAAAGTATTTCAAAATCCGTTCCAGTTAACCGCGGAATATCAAAAACTTTGGAGGGGGTCTGTAGACTGTCCAAAAGTCACTGAGGATAAGTCATCAGAAAGCAGAGTCTACACTCCAGATGCAGGGCTAGTCATAGCCACTACCGTAGTACCAAGACACGAGGGTCAAAACTGCGTCTCAGTGTTTCTGTAGTAGCATCACTACAGCACCAAGACGCGAGGGTCGAAACCCACGTATCAGCATTTCTGTAGTAGCATCACTACAGTACCAAGACGCGAGGGTCGAAACTTGCGTCTCAGTATTACTGCAGTAGCATCACTACAGTACCAAGACGCGAGGGTCGAAACTCGCATCTCTACTTTACCACAATAACCAAGACGCAGAGCCCGGAGCCTGCGTCTCACATAAAGCTTGACGCAGAACTTGAAGCTCACATTTAAACCAAATGCGAAGTTCAAGCGTTACCTCAATGGCTAAACGCGAACTCGAAACTCGCGTTTCAACTATAGAGGAACCCCGCGTCTCGATTATAACTGCCCTCATTACTGGGTCAATTACTGCCCACGTAATGAGGGAGTTAACCCCCATTATGGAGTGTTTTTAGGGGTACTTTTACCACCTGAAACCTCTATAAGTAGCCCAGTTTGCTATGGGGGGGGAAAAGGGTATTTGGATAGAAGAACTTGGGTTGTAAGCCGTAAAAGGACCAAGATCTCTAGCTAATAGAAAGAGAGTTCAACTCTTCTAACAACTTGTTGCGTACAAGTTTGTTCTTTTCTAAAGTCTCTTTGAGATTCTTGTTGGATAGAAGTTGTGTTACTTCGTCCACCATCCAAAGAGAAGATTCCCAAAAAGTCTTGACATTCACCCAGTCAACGAAAATAAGATTCATTTTTCATCGCCACATCAAGAATCCAGCATTAAACAAAGGGGAGATTTGAGCTTGAATATCTCCCCTCTTGTGAAAGGATTATTGATCCGCTGTAATTTTCTTTACTATCAAATAAAGAATTTACTCCTCGATGTTCAATTTTCCCACCAAATAGGAATGTGATAGAAGCTTTTCGGTATCTTCTTAAACACTAAATCAGTTAAGTATTCTTCTAAGAAAAATAACTATATATTAAGTGTTAGAAGTATAAAGAAGAATTTGGAATTTGATGATAAGTTGGGTTTAGAAAAAAATTAAAGAAATATGACCTACTAATCATCTACCACGACTAACTTAATAACTATACGAGAATTTACTTCACTTTAGATCATAAACGTTAGACCTTGAAGTTGCCTTCAATTCAAACAAGATACATAAGATAAAAACTAAACCTATTTGAAATAATCACTAACCGAGAGCTAACATTAAACTATCAAAGTTATCGAAGTATAAAATAAGAAAAACTATTGGAAAGTATTAACATATATGAATTTAAATAGTCATCGTCATATGCCTTTAAGAACTTTAATTAATCCTAGGGCTAAGCATTCATATGATCCAATCAGTTTATTCTTGCCTTGAATTAGAGGTAGTTGTGGAGAGATTAGTAAGTCATGAAAAAGGTTAGGTATTCATGATGAAAACTAAAGAAAGCATGGTAAATGAGAAAACAAGTAAATAAAACAATTAAATAAAAATAAATTGGAAAAAAAATCTTGTTAATGATACTATCACCTTCAATTACAAGAGCTTCCTTCTTTACAAAGTTTGAACTAGAACTAAATCCTAAAAATTACAAAAGAAAATTTGGAAGAAAAACTAAAGAAAAATCTTAAGTCTGATGTGGAGATTCTCTTTTCCCTATGATTTACCTCTTTATTTATAGTAGTAGTGATAGACTCCTAGTAGAAGTTGTGCAACCATCAAGAGATATTTTTTCAGAACTTGAATTTGAAACTTAGATATTAAGATAATAGTCTTTCTCTTGACTGGAGGAGCAAGCTATTATCAATTTCTGAATTTGAATTCTCCCCTTATCTCCAAACTTGATTTGATTTATCCAGAATTTTATGTGAAAATTCAATTCTGAATTGGTCTGCAGCTACTAGGCGTGTTGATTGCTAAATATGACTATCGAATGATAGAATTGAAAATATTGGTCAACATAATAATTGTATTCCTTTAAGTCCTATTTCTTGAGCATCTTGAATCATCAGATTTGAGTTTCTATAGCGAAAGTTATGATCAAAATATTAAAAGGTATCCAGTTTGAATCTGAGTCTAAATTGATTTAGAACTCTAAATTTACCTGAATTTTTCTCCTTTTCTCCAAATATGATTGCTTTATCTCGTCCATTCATCAAAAGATATATCATTAGAATCTTCATTTAAACTTTGAATTTTGAGAGAATATTCTTTCTCTTTAACTTGAGTCGTAAGTCATCTCCAAATTCGAATTTAAATTTGAATACTCCCTCTTTATTTTTGACTTAGCGCTTAAGCAACCTGAATTTAAGTTGATTTTCTCCTTTATCTCTAATTAGAATTGAGATTATCTCTGAATTTCTTTGGCTTGTTAGGTTTTTCGGCTTCTTTTTAATCTTTAGGCTTCTTTTCTTCTTTATAAAGGCCTGCACATTACTAAGAAAATATACAATTACATAGCATTTGTTTTATAAAAATAAATATGAAAATATGACTAAAAATATGCATATTTGATGAACAACCATATCCTTTCTCCTCTTGATTTCAAATTAATTTAAATCGAAACCCAATAGGGATAAAATAAAAGCTTCTTGTATCCTTATCTTTTCATTTAAGTAACTACATACTATAACCATAAAGAGGGTCAAATATCAAAATTAAATAAAGAATAATTAAGGATAAATATACAAAGTGATGATAATAATGCAAAATTGAGATGCAATCATACTCCCACACCTATCTTTTGATCGTCCTCGAGCAAAACTGAAAAAAGAAAAACTAATCTAAATTAACTCACTTTCATAGGAATCCTGATTGCACTTAGCATGTACAACAAGTCGTTAAACTTCTACGTTACCTCTAGAGGATGAGTTTTGTCTCGTGGGGGTTTTCAGTGAATTACACACAAAAATTCATAAAGAAAAAAATAAAGTGTTAGTGTTTTCAAAATTCATTTTGAAAGAGAAAAATATTTAAAAGACTTTTTTAAAAATCAAGTTAATTTATAGGTCTTAGGATCACCTGATTGCCTATACATAGTCTCTATGCAAGTATTTATTATCAATGTTGGTAAGAATTTAAACTGAATTTCTCATCTAATTTATTATTTTACCCTAAGTCATATTCTTCTTTGTGATCGTGAATTTTTTATTTGGATTCTTCAACTTCAACTCTTATGCCTTATATATATATATATATATATATATATATATATATATATATATATATATATATATATATATATATATATATATAGAGAGAGAGAGAGAGAGAGAGAGATAGACTTGTATCCTTTCAAAAGGATTTGATCCCGGATCCTTCCCACTCAAATTCAACCCTCAAACATTCGAATACAAGATCCACTCCGTTGAAGTTGATCTATACTATTTCAAGTATCTATAAATCAAAAATCAAGTGTTTTAAATACTTTTGCCTATCCATCAAGTAGGGGAAAAACGGACGGCCTAAATAGTGAGTTGGTTAGTTTAACGGTGTAGAACATTTGAAATCTAACAAAAATTAGTTTATAGGGGTTTTAAAATGTTTAGATCATAATGAAATGGCCGGATCGAGAATTTGTATGTCTAAAGACATAGATCTAACCAACTCACTACTTTCGGCCGTCCATTTTGCGTCGCTTGATGGATAGGCAAAAAGTATTTAAAACACTTGATTTTTGGTTTATAGATACTTGAAATAGTATAGATCAACTTCAATGGAGTGGATCTTGTATTCGAATGTTGGAGGGTTGATTTTGAGTGGGAAGGATCTGGGATCAAATCCTTTTGAAAGGATACAAGTCTATCTCTATCTGTATATATATGTTATATATATATATATATATATATATATATATATATATATATAACTTTTTTGAAAGAAGTACTTTGTTGCCCTTTAAGTACTTTTTTATATATATAACTCATCTAATCTTCTTTTGTGTAAGTATCAAAACTTCTTGAGGTCCTAATACCTAACTAAATGATTATTAAATGTGTTAATACAATATTGTGTGTGTGTGTGTGTATATATATATGAAAAATATATATATATGAAAAAAATAAATCTAATTATTGATTAGCTAGGTGCTTTGGCTTAAAAAGCCTTGGTATTTACACGACATGTAATTAGGTAATTTTGAAAAAATTATATATATATATATTTATATTTCAAAAATATATATATATTTTTTCAATAATTAGATTTGTTTTTTTTTCATATATATATTTTTTTCCTAAGGCACGAGAGTCTTTATTTTGAATTCTAAGCGTGTAAGTGTATAAAGTATGCATATCATCAAGGTAAAAATCAAGACTAAATTACTTTTTCAATTTTCCTCCTAATCCTAAAAATCAAACAAATAATCTTATTTCGACTCAGTGTTAAGAAATCATAATTATGATTTTCCTATTCCTTAAAATTAACTTAATTACTTACAAAAATAAATTAAACATTGTTTTTTTTCAAAAAGTTTTAAAGAAAAAATTGTTAGTATCTACCTATTTTAGTATGTTAATGAACCCTCCTCTACACCTATTTCATGCATTGTCCTCAATGTATGAAAGAATGTATGCATGCATGAAATAGAAGGGAAAGAAAAATGTTACCTATGTGTGTAGTTCGTCTTTGAGCATCAATTCAACATCAAAACTTAAACATATTAAGATCTTACAAGGAGTTACATAAGCTTCTAAGTCTTCATCAAAGAGGGCTTTTCTAAAATCTGTTGGCCCAAAGGCCTTCCACCCTAGTTTTGATGATGATTAACTCATGTAGTTATGTTTACTAATAATCTTGTGTCGTTTAAGTTTCAGATCATTAACCAAGATATTAGTTGGTGATTAGCTTCAACAAGGAGTTTAGAAGCTTTTCATGGTGATTCCAAGGCCAAAGCTTCATGATCACACATTGCCTAGCCCATGGATGGAGTTTTTGGAGCAAGTCAACTTGAAGATGAAGATCATCAAGAAGACTTAGGTATCCATAGTTTAGATAGTGTGTTTTAGATCCATTTGTAAAGTTTAGTATAGTTGATATGCTCAAGTGCACAACGCACAAAAGTTTTATGTTTTGGATTTGGTTTTCATGAATAGTAGATCAAAACAAGTTTACATGGTTTTTATGTATATTAGATGTGTTCAATATACATACATGCTTCATATCTTAAACAAACTTATTTTGATATGTCTATTCATGAGTTTTTAGGAAAATCAGATTTCCTATTGGAAAAATCAAGTTTGATAAAAATACAAGTTTTGGTTTTTGGTTTTTGGTTTTCATGAATGGTAGATCAAAACAAGTTTACTTTATTTCTATGTATATTAGATATGTTCTAAATATACATACATGCTTTAAACTTGCTAGACAAACTTATTTTGACTATCCTTTTCATGTATTGAAAAATCAAGTTTGATAAAAATACAAGTTTTGTTTTTGATAAAATTTGCAAGACTCGAAAATGAATTGATATGATTGATATATGTCTTGAAATTTTTATCACAAGTTTGTATTTCAATACAAAATGTTAAAACAAGTTTTTATGGAAGTTTTAGAAAAGATATAAGTATTTTAAAAACATGTTTTTATCCAATTTTTTGTTCCAGGCTTCAACCAAGTCGACTAGTAGCCTGACTAGTCGACTAGGGCTGAAGTCGGTCGACCGGGCCGGTCGACCGACGTGCACAAATCGGTGCACGTTTGGAGCCATTGGGACGGTCAACCGGGACGGTCGACCGGTCTGAAGCAGAGCTCTCTGTTTGTTTGGGTCGACCGGGCCGGTCGACCGTGGTTGCCCAACGGTCATATTTTAGACCGTTGGCGGTCGACCGCTGCCTGTCAGAGCTGCCAGCTCAGCTCTAACGGCTAGTTTTGTATTGGGGCTATATATACCCCATCTCTTCATAGTTTTTGAAGAAGTTTTCAAGTGCAAAAATTCCAGACCTTCTTAACTGTTTTTAAAGAGTTTTCAAAAGTATTTGGGGCTTTAATCTTTCAATCTTTATTGTTTTAGGTTTTTGGAAAAATCAAAGAAAAGAGGATTTTGGGAGATTTGTCTTGGTTTTCATTCTATATCTTTTGCAAGAATTTTCCCAAGTGTTTTTCTTTGTTGCTTGTTTCCAAAAACACCTTGTTTCCACACTTGAGCTATCATACTATCCTAATCTATTAGGATCATTTGTTTTGTGAAAAAAGAAAAAGGAAAGAGGTTTGTGGTTGAAAGAGACCACCTATTGTAAACCCTTGATTTCTTGGTTGCTCCCTCTTTGGTAGAGGTTGAGGTTGTGATTTGGGTTGTTGGTTTGCTCCCTCTATTGTGAGGTGGAGATTGGTGTTTACTCCCTCTTGGTGAGGTGGAGTTGGTTGTTGGTTTGTATCCCTCAAGTGTGAGGTGGATTGGTTGTTGTATTGGCTACGGGCCTACCCCTCAGTTGTGAGGCGGTTGTTTGAGAGAGGAGTTCGGTACTCCATTGTTGTAAAAATCCTTCTCGGTGAAGGTTCCCTCGGTGGGATCCTCGGTGGACGGTATAGTGGATTAGAAATCCTACACGGTGGTGTAGGCGGGGATGTAGAGTAAGGGTGCTCGAACCTCGAAACATATCATTGTGTTTGCGTTTGATCCACTTGTCTCTAAACTCTCTCTTTATATTGTGCAAAGCATCATACTTCATTAATATCATATTTGCTTGTATTGAGCATAATTCATATTGTCATATCATATCTATTTGCTTGTGTTGTGCCTTGCATAATTCACATTGCTATATCTTGTATATGCTTGGTTGTTTGTGTGTGCCTCACTTGTACCTAATCAACAAGAGCTTCATATAGCACCTCAACCCATTCAAGGGGAATCAAGAGGAGTTAGTCCAGAGCCCTTCACGGGGAATTCGGCTACACTTGTTGATTGTACTAAGTGTGTTGCAAAAATTTGCATTAGCTTCCGCATTTAGCGCATTTAGTTTTGCATTTAGTTTAGATTAGCACTAACACCTATTCACCCCCCCTCTAGGTTTTTCTTTCAATTGGTATCAGAGCTAGTGCTCCTGATATTAGGCTTAACATCCTAGGAGTAAGATCCATTTGTTTGCTAATCTTTTGTTTGCATTTGCTTGTTTGCACACATTTAGTTTACCATGGCCTTCATGACCCCTCCTATGTTTGACCCTTCCAACATTCATGTTTGGAAGATTAGGATGACCGTTTATTTACAAACCCTAGGTCATAAAGTTTATCTTGCCATTACCAAGGAATCCTTCCTTAGTGATAGCAATCATATAGGGGCCAATGCACAAGCCCTTGAGGCCATTAGAAGCACATTATCTAAAGATTATCTTTTACGTATTTCTAACATTGATTCCGCCTTTGCAGTGTGGAATTTGTTAACAACAACCACCACCTCCGAGCTTCAAGTGCAAATTCAAGAAGAGGAATCTAGTAGAGAGTCCGAGTCACAATGCTTCATGGTCCAAGGGAATGACTCCCTTGAGGTACATTCGGAACCCCACTTAGATAATGATGATTGTGCTAGTTCTTCAAATGATTTTGTTGATCCACATGCTTTGAATGAAGAACTATCCATTGTGTGTGAAAAGTTAATAGAAAATTATAAGATTTTGAAAAAGAAAAGTCTAGAAATTGAAAAAGAAAATAAAAGTTTGCATTCTAGACTTGATTGTGTTTTGCAAGAGAAGGTAGAGGTCTATAATGAAAGGGATTCATTGAGATCTCAATTAGAACTTGCACTTAAAGAAAATGAGTTTTTAAAATCTAAAAATGACTGCCATGATATTTTGAAGAAAAATGAAAACTTATCTTCAAAAATTGATTTTGTTTTAAAAGAGAATGTTGATTTGAAAAATAAAATTATTTCCATTTCAAATAATTTAGATGTGTGTTTAAAGAAAAATGTTGCTTTGAAAAATAAGATTAATGCACATGTTTGCCATGCTAGGGTAGTTTCACCTAGATCACCCCTTGCATGCTCCACTTCTTCTATGATTAAAAATGATATAAACATGTTGAAGAAGAAAATGGATTGTTTGGGCTCCACTATGAGCCAATGTGCTAAGAACCATACACGCTTGGAAATCTTGGTTCGTAAGAAACAAGTTCCAACTTTTATGCATGTACACCCTCCACGGCATACACATGCTCCACACGGACACCATCAACACATGTATGCTCATGTGTACACATGTACACATTGTGCCCATCTTGCTAAATTTTGCTATGATAGACTACATACTTCAAATTTAGCAAAGAATTTTGTTTGGGTTAGAGAAGGTACTAACCCCCATGGACCCAAGAAGATATGGGTACCAAAGACCACCCCTCCTGTTATTTTTGATGTAGGTGTGGGCTCTCACATGACGTGAGAGTGATGACACCTTGGAGTGGATGCGTTCCGTGCTTAAAGGAGATCAATTGGATGCATCACTTTCAAGGGAAGATTTGGTGGAGAGGACCACCTTTATTTTGGAGAACTAGAGCGGTGCCCTCATTGATTTTGGTATCGAATCTCTAACTCCTTATGTTTACATGCTTTCCATGTTTATCTTTCATAGCATGATTTGATGTTTAGTGATCATCATGAATATGCCATGTTAATTAGATTAGTGTTATACTTATTAGTTGGTTGAAACATCCATGTTTTATATGGACTTATATTTTTGTTTTTTCACCTTGGTTAAACTAATTTGTATGACCTAGATCTAATGCACATGCATGTACATATTGATCATATATGATTTGTATTTCATATCTTTGATGTTTATAGCATGTTTCATTATTTGGTGATTATTATGATAATACCATGTTCATTAGATCCTTGACATGCATGTATAGCATTTTGAGACATCCATGTTTATATGGACCCATATTTTGTGTTCTCACCGTTTGTTTTAGCTATCATGTTTATCATAGGTTTAATAACATGAGGATTTTCATAATAATCATGTTTAAGTTTATCATGTTAATTTTATTGTGTTTTGATACTTCATGTGTTGATTACATGTTTAGATGTTAGTTTTCATTAAGACTAGGTATATATTCGTGCATATAGTGGGCCACAAATAAATCTATATATGTTTGAGTTGAATGCTTATTTGAACCCATTAAATGTGCTAGTATAGTCTAGTTTTGATGATTCATACATTTTAAACTTGTATTCTCATTTTTGAATTTGTTTTATGATTTTTTCACTTCATGTATATGTTTGTATTGCCAAACTTTAAGATATGCATGTATACCCCTTGAGTCATTTGCCTTTCATGCAAATCTATATATATTGACTCAATTGTGTTTAGGGATATGTATGTATACTTATTGTATTGACAATTCATACATATACCTTGAAATGAAATTTGTTTTGATGAAGATTTAGTTTTTCTTGATTTTGTGTTTGATTGTTTAACTTCATGTATATGTCTATCTTGTCCAAACTATTAGATATACATGTTTATCCTTTTTGAGCCACGTGCCTTAATGCATATATTTTGTGGACTCGTTATGTTTTGGATATGTATATATACTTTAGTTTGTATTAAACATACATATGCCGTGAAAGTTAAATAAGTTTTGATGATTTTCGTGTTTTCAATGTTTAAGGAATAATTGAGCTTAATGAAAAATTTTCATGATTATGATATTCACACTTTATTAGTATACTCACATTTCTTATTTACTCATGTGTTTTGTTTTCATGAGTTATATTTATGCTTAATTGGGTTAGAGTGTTGATTATCATGTGAATCTCTTGTTTCATGAAAAACAATTTTGTTTTATTCCTTACTTGAAGGATTTCGTACTAGTTTTAAAAGTTTTTCCTATAACTAGTTCGTATTCTTCACTATGGTAGTGTTTTTTTTCAAACAAAGCTTATTTTCAAATCTATTTTTGAAAACCCCTACCTTCCAAGGGCGGATGGATGGGAGATCATGGTCATGTATGCTCTAAAATGAAAATCATTTAAAAACTTGAACCTTGATTGGGAGGTATAGTAATATGATGTATACACTTGAACTTATTGCTATGTTAATTGGTATCATTGAACTCTTTCAATTGGTATCATTTTGATCCTTTTGTATACTCATATGTTTATTGTGTATGTATATTTTCAATTGGTATCATCTATTAGTGATTGGTACTCATTCTATTTCATACACATATACTTGTTTTATTTGTGCTTAAGATATAAATCTTTCACAAAATCTTGTTTATGCTAGTGCTTGAGCTTCAATTTTGTTTCAATTGATCACTTTTAAATTGGTATCAAGCTCATGCATCATTTTAGTTGGTATTTCATAAAGGGGGAGAAAATTTAATTTTGTCTTTCAATTGGTGATTTTTCAATTGGTATTTGTTTCCCACTCCCTTACTTGGCATCATATGTTGGTATCAAAATTTTGTTTAAACATTCAAATTTATTATGTTTAATATCAATTGGTATCAAGATTTTTCATGTGTTTTTGTTTAAAATTGGTATCAATATTTTTCTTGTTTGTTTATTTTCAATTGGTATCAAGATGCTTCATTGACATATTTTCAATTGATATCCAAATTGATTGTCACCCCTTATTGACCTTGTTTTTATTTTAGACAAAAAGGGGGAGAACATTGTTTTATTGTTTTGATTGACATGATAGGGGGAGAAAGATTTTTACCCCTCATTTTATTGTTTTTGACTGTTTACCCCTTTGTTGATGATTGACAAAAGGGGGAGAATAATTTGTGATTTATATATGCATACTTTTGTTTTTGCATATATTAAGTTCTATTGGTATCTAGAGCATCTAGTGTTTTGTTAATATTTTATTAATTTAATTGGTATCTAGAGCTTCTAGAATATGTTTTATACAAGTTGATGTATACATGTTTATATGCATACTTGTGTTTAGTTTTCTAGATATGCATATATATTTTGTTTTGCAAATGTATGGAGATAAGAACTTGATGACTTTTATGATTATTTGACATGTTGTATTTGCATACATGTCATACACTTGCATACATATTTATGAGCTTCATTGTCATATATTTTTTATTTGTTTATGCATGAGTTAAGGGGGAGCTTCTTTGAAGCTTAACTTTAATCCATGCATATATAACTCCATGAGTTTTGTCATCATCAAAAAGGGGGAGATTGTTGGCCCAAAGGCCTTCCACCCTAGTTTTGATGATGATTAACTCATGTAGTTATGTTTACTAATAATCTTGTGTTGTTTAAGTTTCAGATCGTTAACTAAGATATTAGTTGGTGATTAGCTTCAACAAGGAGTTTAGAAGCTTTTCATGGTGATTCCAGGGCCAAAGCTTCATGATCACACATTGCCTAGCCCATGGATGGAGTTTTTGGAGCAAGTCAACTTGAAGATGAAGATCATCAAGAAGACTTAGGTATCCATAGTTTAGATAGTGTGTTTTAGATCCATTTGTAAAGTTTAGTATAGTTGATATGCTCAAGTGCACAACACACAAAGTTTTATGTTTTGGATTTGGTTTTCATGAATAGTAGATCAAAACAAGTTTACATGGTTTTTATGTATATTAAATGTGTTCAATATACATACATGCTTCATATCTTAAACAAACTTATTTTGATATGTCTATTCATGACTTTTTAGGAAAATCAGATTTTCTATTGGAAAAATCAAGTTTGATAAAAAATACAAGTTTTGGTTTTTGGTTTTCATGAATGGTAGATCAAAACAAGTTTACTTTATTTCTATGTATATTAGATATGTTCTAAATATACATACATGCTTTAAACTTGCTAGACAAACTTATTTTGACTATCCTATTCATGTATTGAAAAATCAAGTTTGATAAAAATACAAGTTTTGTTTTTGATAAAATTTGCAAGACTCGAAAATGAATTGATATGATTGATATATGTCTTGAAATTTTTATCACAAGTTTGTGTTTCAATACAAAATGTAAAACAAGTTTTTATGAAAGTTTTAGAAAAGATATAAGTATTTTCAAAACATGTTTTTATCCAATTTTTTGTTCCAGGCTTCAACCAAGTCGACTAGTAGCCTGACTAGTCGACTAGGGCTGAAGTCGGTCGACCGGGCCGGTCGACCGACGTGCACAAATCTGTGCACGTTTGGATCCATTGGGACGGTCGGCCGGGACGGTCGACCGGTCTGTGAGCAGAACTCTCTGTTTGTTTGGGTCGACCGGGCCGGTCGACCGTGGTTGCCCAACGGTCATATTTTAGACCGTTGGCGGTCGACCGGGCCAGTCGACCGCTGCCTATCAGAGCTGCCAGCTCAGCTCTAACGGCTAGTTTTGTATTGGGGCTATATATACCCCATCTCTTCATAGTTTTTGAAGAAGTTTTCAAGTGCAAAAATTCCAGACCTTCTTAAGTATTTTTAAAGAGTTTTCAAAAGTATTTGGGGCTTTAATCTTTCAATCTTTATTGTTTTAGGTTTTGGAAAAATCAAAGAAAAGAGGATTTTGGGAGATTTGTCTTGGTTTTCATTCTATATCTTTTGCAAGAATTTTTCTAAGTATTTTTCTTTGTTGCTTGTTTCCAAAACACCTTGTTTCCACACTTGAGCTATCATACTATCCTAATCTATTAGGATCATTTGTTTTGTGGAAAAAGAAAAAGGAAAGAGGTTTGTGGTTGAAAGAGACCACCTATTGTAAACCCTTGATTTCTTGGTTGCTCCCTCTTTGGTAGAGATTGAGGTTGTAATTTGGGTTGTTGGTTTTCTCTCTCTATTGTGAGGTGGAGATTGGTGTTTACTCCCTCTTGGTGAGGTGGAGTTGGTTGTTGATTTGTATCCCTCAAGTGTGAGGTGGATTGGTTGTTGTATTGGCTACGGGCCTACCCCTCGGTTGTGAGGCGGTTGTTTGAGAGAGGAGTTCGGTACTCCATTGTTATAAAAATCCTTCTCGGTGAAGGTTCCCTCGGTGGGAGTCCTCGGTGGACGGTATAGTGGATTGGAAATCCTACACGGTGGTGTAGGCGGGGATGTAGAGCAAGGGTGCTCGAACCTCGAAACATATCATTGTGTTTGTGTTTGATCTACTTGTCTCTAAACTCTCTCTCTTTATATTGTGCAAAGAATCATACTTCATTCATATCATATTTGCTTGTGTTGAGCATAATTCATATTGTCATATCATATCTATTTGCTTGTGTTGTGCATTACATAATTCACATTGCTATATCTTATATATGCTTGGTTGTTTGTGTGTGCCTCACTTGTACCTAATCAACAAGAGCTTCATATAGCACCTCAACCCATTCAAGGGGAATCAAGAGGAGTTAGTCCAGAGCCCTTCACGGGGAATTCGGCTACACTTGTTGATTGTACTAAGTGTGTTGCAAAAATTTGCATTAGCTTCCGCATTTAGCGCACTTAGTTTTGCATTTAGTTAGATTAGCACTAACACCTATTCACCCCCCCCCTCTAGGTGTTTCTTTCAAAATCTACATTTTGATCATCCATACTTGAATCCCTTCCTTGAATCCACTTAATCTCCTCAAACTTTTCTTACGAGGAAGAATAAGCATCTTTCAAATTCTTGATCCCTATAAGCTTATAAATAATAGAACTTGATTAGTACCTTGTAACTTCATGTGGTTTGTAATAATCAAAATAAAAACTGGAGAGTGTACCCTCAGGCCAACAATTAGCCCTTAGAATCATTTGTGCTGCTCTCTTTTTGTATAGAGCATTTGTCATTATGATTAGATATGTAGTTTCCACTTGCATGCTAGATTTCTCTATTGTTTATTGCTATTTTCCTTTCATTTTTTAACATTTTGCTACTTCGATATGAAGGTCGGGTGGTTTTGAGAGGAAGACACCTCCTGTAGGATACATGTGCGGCGGATGCAAGGTTTCTGGTACAATATGCAGTTGATCATGTGGTTTTCCTTTCAAACTAATCTTTTATGGGTAGGCTTATGTTAATAAGACTGTCTGAATTTTAATGTCCAGGGCACTTTATTCAACATTGCCCCACAAATGGTGATCCCGATTGTGATATTAGAAAGGCGAAACCACCTACTGGCATTCCAAAATCAATGTTAATGGCAACTCCAGGAGGATCTTATGCATTGGCAAGTGGTGCAGTTGCTGTTTAAAGGCCAAATGAGCAAGCTGTTCATGTTACCATGCGGTATCCATCGTGACAGACAATTTTACTAGATTTTGTACTCCCTAAACAGCCTTTCCATTTAACAGAGCTGCCTTTGAGAAGGAAATTGAGGGAATACCTTCTACCCGACCAGCCGGTGATCTTCCGCCTGAATTACGATGCCCATTGTGCAAAGAAGTTATGAAAGATACTGTTCTAACCAGCAAATGCTGCTTCAGGAGCATTTGTGATAAGTGATGCTTGGCGCTTGTTATTTTGCATTTTGTGCATTATTCTCCACTCTGATTATTGTTTAACCTGACCCAAATTGCATTCTTTTGAATGGATCTATGTACTTAGATAACCATTTTGTAGTCAGAATAATTAGTTAAATTTGCACAACTGGGTCATGTATTTTTTTTTGGGGAAAAGTTATTACACATTAAAATCTAGAAGAGGTTTCTATCCTCTCATAGACACTTCTATTTGTGGAGATCTGTCACCCCGACAACAACACCCCCTCAACCAAAAAAATAAAAATAAAAAATAAATAAATCCCCTCGAGAATATGCAATTCCAATTTCTTTAACCATATGGCATCGATGTTGTTGATAGTTATTAATGGCTCATTTTTCATCAGGCATCCGAGGCTACATAATTAGCAAGTCAGTTTGTGTTTGTGGAGCAACTAATATACTAGCAGACAATCTTCTTCCCAACAGAACCCTTCCAGAAACCATTTGTCACATATTGGAATCAAGAACCTATAGTACAGAGAATGTGGGAAGTATGGTACAAGTTCAAGGTATAAGAACACCACTCATTTTTCATATAGTTAAAAATCTTTTGTGATGTGAGTCTCATAAGTTTGGTGTCTGCTTTTGGATATGGAATCTCCTCGGCATGTGCCTCCCGAAATTCTGACTACGACCATTTCTGCTGCTTCTAAAGATGAACTTAAGCAGACGCTTACGGACTGTTCTTCCGATGTCAAGGCAAGTGATGCAAAAGAAGCCGATGCTGCAAGTGCAGGAAAGGATGTTAATGATATGGTGCATTCGTCGGAGAAAAAGACTATTGTAAACAGTGAACCATTTGAAGCAACACCTGGTTCAATGAGTCCAAAAGAGCCAACATCACAACATAGTGCTCCACTGCCTGAAAATGGGCAGCAAAAATTGCTTGGTGGTGAGCAAGATCTATTAATCTGTAGCTGTTGTTTGATATCTTAGAGCTCGCCATTTCTTATTCATTTTCTCTTAGAAGGCTTATCATCAGGTCATGCCATTTTATAGTACATAGATTTGACATGCAGTTTCCCTTTTTTTTTTTTGGTTATATGTTGGATCATTTATGTGCTTTTCATAACATCTTATCTATTCGTGCAGATCACCTTTCGAGTTGTGGTTAGTCCATCATTTGGATTCTATTTTGTTAGTTTGTACCTCAGCCCCACAAGGAGCTCATGTTCTATTGCTTGACTTTTTCTCAACTGCAGCTACAGATGTGCAATGGACAGGGTTTCAAGATTTTGGAGCTGAAAATTATGCGGGGATGCATCTAGCACCTTCAGCCTATAATCCTCACTGGGTTGGGGGAATGCCAATAGAGATTGATGAATATATGGCAACTTTTGGTAGAGGTCCCTCTGTTCCTTTTGGTGGAATACTTCCACCTGATCCATTTGCACCACATGGTGTGACGATGCCAGCTTTGCATCCAAGGTATGCTGGATCACATAATTTAGAGTCAAGGGATATAATTTAAAAAAAAAAAAATTGTATGAGAGAGACTTAGGAAAGATGAGAGGAATGGAGAGGACGAGGCCAGAGAGATGCTTGGTTTTCTCATGTAGTCATTTCTCCGTTCATAATGGATCTCATATATTTGCCGCGGGGAAGGAGGCAAAGATTGGGCAGTTCGACCACATAAATCTAGGTGTTTTCCTTCTTGTTTGTATTTTGTTCTAGCTTGTGTGCTTAGATATTCAATCTTACGGTGTGTCAAGTTTGTTAGGGGGGATCTCTTTCCAGCAAGAGGTATTAGAGCTGATGGCGATGGATATGGGATTGAGCACTCAAGGTGGCCGGTGACACCAAGCCAATGATAGGAAGAGGCATTGTGAGAAAGAAGAAGAAAAAAAGGTGTTTTTTAGTCCAGGCTAATCGTGGGTATGCGAGCGTATGAATCACTTGACGAGCATGGCCACAAGAGAGACAATAAGGCGGATGACTGAAGGCATAAGCAATATGCAAAAGTGAGCATTGTCGGCTATGAATGTGGGTGCAGATTGGAGCATATGGCAACCTGTACTAGCGCACAAAGAATTGCACAAGGTGGGCGTGAACGGAGGTGCAATGCGGGCACACAAGCATGACCATGCAGCGTTGGTGACTCAGTTTTGCTTTATTATCATCATATTTGCGTATTTATCCTTAATTCTTTTTTATTTAACTTTGCTATTTCCCTCTTTTTAATTATGGTGTGTAGTTACTTAAATGAAAAGATAAGGATACAAGAATCATCTATTTTATCCCTAATCTTATCTAAATTTGGGTTACAATTTAAATCAATTTGAAATCAAGAGGAGAAAATGATATGATTGTTCATCAAATGTGCATATTTTTAGTCATATTTTCATATTTATTTTATAAAACAATGCTATCAAATTGTATTTTGTTTAGTAATGTAGAGAACTCTATAATTAAAAGAAGAGAAGAAAAGAAAAGAAGCCCAAAAAATTAAAAAGAAGCACAAAAGGCCAACAAACCAAACAAATTCAGAGATATTACCAATCCTAATTGGAGATAAATGAGAAAATCAATTTAAATTCAGGTCGCTTAAACTCTAAGTCAAAAATAAAGAGGGAGAACTCAAATTTAAATTCGGATTTGGAGATGACTTGCTTCCAAGTTAAAGAGAAAGAATATTCTCTCAAAATTCAAAGTTCAAATGAAAATTTTAAGGATATATCTCTTGATGAATGAATAAGATTCATATTTGGAGATAAGAAAGAAAATCTAAGTAAATTCGAAGTTCTAAATCAATTTAAATTCGAATTCAGACTAAATATCTTTTATTATTTTGATCATAACTTTCGCTATAAAAACTCAAATCTGATGATTCAAGATGCTCCAGAAAGCATATTTCCCCGCTGCAATTCTTATGTTGACCACTATTTCTAATTCTATCATTTGATAAGTCATATTCCGCAGTCAACATGCCTACTAGCTGCAGACCAATTCAGAATTGAATTTTTACATAAATTTCTGGATAAATCAAATTAAGTTTGGAGATAAGAAAAGAATTTAAATTCAAAAATTGATAATAGCTTGCTCCCCAAGTAAAGAGAAAGGATATTATCTTAATATTCAAATTTCAAATTCAAGTTCTGAAGATATATCTCTTGATAGTTAGCATAACTTCTACTAGAAGTCAATCCACTACGTCTATTATAAATAGAGAGGTAGAACATAGGAAAAAGGGCATCTCCACATTAGAGATCAAAACCTAGGAATTTTCTTTAGTTTCTCTTTCAAATTTATTTTTATAATTTTTAGGATTTATTTCTAGTTCAAGTTTTATAAAGAAGGAAGAGACTCTTGTAATTGAAGGTGACATCATCAATAACAAAATTTTTCTTCCAATTTATCTTTCTTTAGTTGCTTTAGTTACTTACTTTCTCATCTACAATGCTTTCTTTAGTTTTCATCATGAGTAGTTAATTTTCTTCATGACTTACTAATCTCTCCACCACTACGTCTAATTCGAGGTTAGAATAAACTGATTGGATCATATGCATGCTTAACCCTAGAATTAGTTAAAATTCTTGAAGGCACATGATGATGACTTTTTAAATCCATATATGTTAATACTTTCTAATGATTTTTCTTATTCTGTTCTTAGATAGCTTTGATAGTTTAATGTTAATCTTAGTTATTCTTCTTATTCTATACTTAGAAAGTTTTGATAGTTTAATGTTACGTCTTGATCAGTGATTATTTCAAATAGGTTTAGTTTTTATCTTATCTATCTTACTTGAATTGAAGGCAACTTCAAGGTCAACTTTTATGATCTAAAGTGAAGTAAATTCTTACATAAGTTAGTAAGTTAGTCGTGGTAGATGATTAGTAGGTCATATTTCTTTAATTCTTTTCTAAACCCAAACTTATCACCAAATTCTATATTCTTCTTTATGATTCTAACACTTAACATATAGTTATTTTTCTTAAAAGAATACTTAACTGATTTAGTGTTTAAAGAGATATCGAAAAGCTTCTACCGTATTCCTCCCTGTGGATTCGACCCGCTTAACCCTTACTACCGCGGATAAATTGCGAAAGGCAGAAACACCACCAACAATCAGATAATATCATTTTAACCTTAACTTATCTTTGCTTTTTAGCAATCAAATTTTGGCGTCGTTGCCGGAGAGGGAATGGTATTTTCTTTATTACTAAGTGGTTAATTTTTTTCTTTGTTTTTATTCAACAGTAATCCATTGATTGAAGTGTTTTAAAAACGGATAGACTTGCATCATAGATATTTATCTAATTTCATTTTTTTTAAAATTACTATTGAAGAGTGCTGGAGGCAAGGTAAGTTTGCATTACATCTAAAATAAAAAAACAATTTGGGTGATTTAAAATTGCTTTGAGTGTTAATTATCTATTAACTTGCACACTTGCACCAAAATAATTTAAGGGCAAATTTCATAAAAAAAAGATAAGGTGAGGAAGTCATTACCTTCCCTTGGCCCGCAAACCATCTCCTCACTCACAATCTAAGCCTAAATTTAAAATTTGAATAGATGTTGGCTCTAAGATAACTCGAACTCACTAGGAGATTGACCTAATGAGCAAGTTGTTAGAATTTGACTCTTGCAAATTGGTGACTAGGTAGAGGATTGAGAGGCGAAACCTTGAAGAATAGTGGTTTGGCATAATTAGGCCCGTTGCTTCAGCACGGATACCTCTCACTGATCTTACCACCTACCTGGCCGATTAACTCGTGGTCAGATTACTGCAATATACCTCCCGCGGATAATCTACAGTTATGAGATGTCTAGATCTAAGTCTCCCTTAGAATAGGCTTGATTGATTTTTTTCTTTTTTGATGGGTGATATTGTTTTTATTAGTTTGCATGAAGTATGGTCGAGAGACCCAATTACATCTAAGTTAAGAAGAAACGGTTTACCATATATATATATATATATATATATATATATATATATATATATATATATATATATATAATATATATATATATATATATAGGGGTTACTGTACCTCAGGCGACAGCTGAGAAGTTTCTTAGCCGGCGGGACATGGCAACATAATAGCCACGAATTTGACATTAATTTAGGCAGACCAAAACAAAAAAATTCCCGCCCGAGTTAGTATTAGTCACTTCAACAATTGATTTGACGAAAATACCCTCCCTCACAACTTTTTACTATATGTAAAACCTTTCCTTTAAAAAATTTACAGATCTAAATTTTCAGTTGATCAATCCGAATAATTAGTGTTATTGTCGCCCAAATTTTCGATTATTTTCGTTCAAAAATTAGTTTTTTTAAAAAAAATATCTTCTAAAGATGGCGCCAAAGAAATCATCCACGGAAAAAGGTAATGGGAAACCCAGAATTTTTTTTTTAGGATTTGTAAATTTAATAGTTATATTTTTTCAGATTTGATTCCATTTTTACTTTTTTTCAGAAATATTCCTATTTTAACTTAACTTAAATTAAAAGTGTCTGAACTATATTTTACGAAAATTTTTTGATTTTTTTACGAAATGTTTTTTTTAATTTTCAAGATTTTTGGTTTTTAAAAAATAGTTAAATATTTTTTTAAAACTTGCGACCATAGTCACAAATAAGAGAGAAAGATTCACAAACATGCGATCATGAATCGCTTTTTAAATTTTTAAATTTTTTAACACAACGACCAAGGTCAACATTTTTTTTCATTCCCTTTTATGTCGACTTGGGTTGCAGTTATCTGAATTAGCGTCTTACGTTTATGCGATCTTGGTCGCAGATTTTTAAAAATTATTTGTTTTAAAATTTATTCACTTCCATTTTTTAAGGTTTTTTTTTACTAAAACTCTGCGACTGATGTCTCAGTGTTGCCGTTCGTTTTCTCCTTTTTGGGGGTATGGTCGCAGTCTATTAACTAAGTTAGCCTGATTGAATATTGCGACCCTGGTTGCAATATGATGATACAAAGGCCTTCATGGTAAATTATTTTGGTTAATTACAAATTTACAGTGCGACCTTGGTCGCAGTGTATTATTTCTACTAAATTAGATTAATTGACACTGATATACTACACTGCGACCCTAATCGCTGTATGAAGAAACAAAGGATATTATTGATAAATATTTTGTTTAATTAGAAAATTGCGACCGAAGTCGCAGTGTAATATATCAGTGCGACCTTGGTCGTAGTATATTATAGTTTATTAAAGACTGTTGCGACTAAGGTCGCAGTCTTTTTTTCTTTTCAACTTTTATATAAGGTACTGCGACCTGATATTTTATACTAATATTTTAATGTTTCTCATCTATAGGTAAGAAAGAACTGAAGATTCATCCTATGAGATCGAGCCTAAAGCCTATGTGCGAATTCATAAGAAAATTCAAAAAGCACATTCGGCCGATTTTGTAGATGCGATGAAGGAGACCCCGTTTGGCCCAATATTCATGGCCTTCTACAATGAGGAGTTTGGTGTTGAAAAAGGTCTAAAATAAAAAATTAGTGTTATATAAACTAATGTAATAATACATTTTGTACTATTGGCTCTGTGAAAGGGTTGCTATATTTGAGCCGATGTCTGGTTTGGAGGATAAAACCCCACGGGCAGTAAGATGGGACCTCCAAAATATTAGCAGAGCTCTGGCTGAAATTGATCTAAATGATGTTGATGCAGATATGATAAGTTTTTAATAGTTAGCGACCATATACTGTTCATTATAATTTTATACATTTAAATGGAGTGCGACCATTACCGCGTTCCTTGTTTAAAGTTCAATGGTGTGCGACCACGGTCGCAGTTCCTTGATAACTCGTTATAAATAAACTGCGACCATGGTCGCAGTTAGATTTATTTCATTGATTTGTACTGCGACTATAGTCGCAGTACGGATTTACTTGTCCGATTTACTGTTTATGACTGCGACCAACATCGCAGATTACTTGATAGATATTCTAGTAAAAGTTTCATTCATCTGCGATATAACTATAAGATTTGTCTAAGATCTAAGTTTATTTTTTTTTAAATTTTTTGTTGAATGGTCAATATTTTCAAGTGATGAAAAATATGATTGGCCTTCCTGTTGAAGAAGAAGATGAAGAAGAAGAGAGAGAAGAAGAAGAAGAGAAGAAGATATAAATATTGAAACTCATATCCCGACGGAATATAAACCAGAGCCTGTCGAAATAATTGAGGAACCAACGCGTGAAAAAGAACACCTATTGCAGGTTATTTGTCAGCACCACGGGATGAACAAGCTGAAGAAATAGAATATTTAAAGAATGAAAATCAGTACTTGAGAGCATATGTTTATGAGCTAGAAAGAAAATTGAAAAAATGGAGACTAAGAAAACTCTCAAGGCTGAATTAAAGAAAAAAGAAGAGAGAGAAGAGAGAAGAGAAAATTTAAAAAGCAGCAAAGGAAATTAAAAGTGAAAGAAGAAGAAGAAGAGCTACTGAGAGCAGCCACTGCTGCGGAGGAGGAGAAGAGGAGGAAGAAAGAGGAGCAGGAGAAGGAGAAGAAAAGGAAGAAAAGGAGGAGATGAAGAGGCAGTTGAAGGCGGGAGAGGAGAAAAATCATAAAATTCTAGAGAAGAAGAGGAAGAAAGAGCGAAAAGAGGAAGAGAGGAAGAAATCATAAACACCCTCCTTGTTGCAACAAATTTTCTGCAAATAACTTCATGAGAGGCTTTCGTGCTTTTTCTTCTCACGCCAAAACCTCTGTTTCTTGCATAAGAATTGTAGAAGTTGTATGCTTCATTGTCCGTGGAAAACTGTTTCCCTAAAAAAAGATTTGAGCTTCCAGACAATTCTCCATGTGAATTCAGATCCTACAAAACAAATTGCTAAACTAAATAAAAATAAATAATTGAAAATCACACGTCTGAACTGTAATAATTAAAACTGCAACCAAGGTCGCAGATGTAAAGAAATCTGTAACTTCAAAATAAAAGATTGTGACCGTAGTCGCAGTTTTTCGTATGGCCAGGTTTTTTAAAAGCGTGAATTATAATTGTGAAACTCTCTCATTAGTATATACTGTGACCTTAAGTCGCAGTTCTTAAAATTAAGTGTATAAGATAGAAATAATTGACCTGGACACGTGTCAGAACTATAACAAATAGGACTGCGACTAAGTCGCAGTTATAAAGCTAGTTTTGACAACTGAAAAAATAATTTTAATACAAACTGCGACCGTGGTTGCAGTTTTTAAAATTTAGTGTATTAAATTAGTGGACGCAGTTCATAAAATTTAGCGTATTAAATTAAATAGGTGCGACTGAGATCGCATTTAACAAAACTGTAAAATTGTTTCTAAAAAAAAAACTTTAGTAAAAGTGATCATATTGTTTTGTAAAACGAAATCTAGGTCGCAGTTCCATATACGATACATAAAATCTTCTACATTTAAGAAATTGCTAGAAAAATTTGATAAAATAAAAACCTCTTGATCAGCATGCAAAGATTTCAACCCTTCAATACTTTCAATATTCTGAGAGAAAGTTGAACCAGATGATATATGATCCATATTTAGATCGGGAGATAGAGATCGCTTACGATTGTGACCAGAATTGGCAGGGAAGTGAACTGCTGTGACGTCGACATTAAAATAAAAAAGGAGAAAAACTTGATCCAAAAATCATTATTTTCAGAAACAACTTTATGACAGGAAAAGGAAAACCTAAATCTGATAACGAGCGATAAAAAAAATAGGGAGAAAAATAAGAATAACCAATAGCGGGACAAGTACATTTCACCGAGGGGCATTTAGTAATTTAACTTATTCCAATAAGCGGGCCGCAACTTATTAGTGTGGCAAATATTGTGCCACGTCACCGCAAGCTGAGAGAGACTCTCAGCTGTCGGCTGATATACATATTTCTGATATATACACACACGCCCACACACACACATATACGTACATACATATACATATACATACAATACACACATACACACACACATATAAAGTTTGGTTACGGCCTATCCAAATTTATATGCTTATAATTCATTTTATAGGCCAAACCCACCTTTTCATCCACCAACCTCTTTCCCGTACTTTAATAAGTACACCCATCCACTCATCCTTTACATCTTATCCACCCACTTAGTGCAATTACTACCAAAATCTATCCCATTTTTCGGAACAGTGTCTTTCGATAGGGTATGAAAGTACACCTAGAGGGGGGTGAATAGGTGTAGGGCTAATCTAATGTTAAATGATGCGGAATTAAAAAACTTAATGCAACACACTTAGTGTAATCAAAGAGTGTAGCCGAATTTCCGGTGAAGGGCTCTGGACTATCTCCTCTAAATTCCTCTAAATAAGAGTTGAGGTACTATATGAAGCTCTCTTAGTTTAACACAAGTATGGCGCACACACACACACAATCAATACCAAGCATATGAATATGAATGAGCAATATGAATCAATGCAATGCACAATATAAAAGAGAGAGAGAGAGAGTTAGAGAAAGTGGATCAAACGCAAACACACATATATTTCGAGGTTCGAGCACACAGCTCTACGTCCCCACCTTCACACAGAAGGATTTCCACTAACTCGTCCACACAGGACTTCCCACACAGGGAACCTCCACTGAGGATTTGAGTAATACAATTTGACAGTACACAACTCCTCTCTCAACTAATACAACTTCTCACTAGAGGCAGGCACAAACAAACACAATATCCACCTCACAAATGAGGGATAGCACTTATCCACACAACCACAATCACCTCACACTTGAGGGATTCCAGCACAACCTCCACTATCACCTCTCACTAGAGGGATAATCACAATCACCTCTCACTAGAGGGATATCACAAATTAAGGAGGGTTTACAACTTGGTGACCTTAAAGACCACAAACGAATCTTTTTCATAAAACAATGATCCTATAGATAGGATAGATAGATAAGCTCAAGTGTGAGAAAACAAAGAGTTTGAAAATTAAAATCACAAAGGAAAACTCTAGGGAAAAACTCTAGAAAGAAATGTAATGAAGATCAAACCAATTCCCAAAGACTTTTCTTTTCTTTAATTTTTCCAACCCTTTAAAATAAAATAAAGATCAAATCTTTGAACCCAAAACTCTTTTGAAAACTTGAATATAAACACTAGAATGAATGAGAAATTTTGCTCTTGAAAAACTTAGTGAAAACAGCTCAAATGTAGGGTATTTATAGCCCCACAAAATTCTGCCCGTTGGCAGCAGGCAAAGGGCAAAATTGCCTTTTCGGTCGACCGGCCGGTCGACCAGCCAACGATCATATTTTTGACCGTTGAGCCTTCAGTCGACCGACCCAGTCGACCGAGACTGGAACCAGAGAGCAACAGCTCTCTGGCCGGTCGACCGGGCAGTCGACCGAAGCTGGATACAGAGAGCAGAGCTCTCTATCGGTCGACCAACCCGGTAGACCAGGGCCATTTCCAGAGAGCAGAGCTCTCTGGCGGTCGACCGACCTGGTCGACCGGCCTACCAACCTGGCTGCGTGCACGATCTGTGCACGTCGGTCGATCGTCCCGGTCGACCGGCCACTGCTACGGTCGACCGTCCCGTCGACCGGCAGACAAGCCAGTCCAGCCAATTATAGGGATTAAAAACTCGGGTTTTTAACTTCAAATAAATCCCATAAAAACACATAAATTCCACAAAAATCAGTTCTTATTAGATCTTTGAAATACAAATATGTGTGACAAAAATTCAACACATATTTCAAACAATTGAACCATTTTTGTGTCTTTGAAATTTTGCCTTAAACAAAAAATCTGTATTTTTCAAAAATAGGATTTTGAAATAGAAATTTGTTTTCTCCAAAACTCATGTAAATATAAAATATGATATTGAAACAATTTTAAAGCATGTAGTATATGGATAGAATCCAATATACATGTAAAGATTTATATCTATGTTTTTGACATTAATCTGAAAATAAGTTTTATTTAAATGCAAAACTCCAAACACATGAATAGGCTTATCAAAATAAGTTTTTTCTAAGTATATGAATCATAGATGTATATAAATCAAATCTAATATACATTAAACCATGTAAACTTGTTTTGATTCAATCTATTCATGAAAATCAAGATCGGTTAAACCGAAAACCAAAAACCAATAAACATGAAACTTGAAACTTGTTTGTGTTGTGAACTTGAGCATATCACACTATCTAATCTTTAATACAAGATCTAAACCATATACTAAACTGTTGGCTCAGAGGCCCTTTACTCTAGTTTTGATGATGATTAACTCATGTAGTTATAGTTTACTAATAATCTTGTGATATTTAGTTTCAGATATTTGATCAAGATATTAGTAAGTGATTAGCTTCAACAAAGGTATTTTGGAGCTCACATGGTGATTCAAGAGCTCGAGCGTCAACTTCACATCTAGCACTCAGTTGGAGTCAAGCTCGTTGTATCGCGTTTGGATCGAGTCGACTTGGAGACGGCGTTCTACAAGA